>JAQFYU010000334.1:0-24287 GCA_034694905.1 Ceratophysella granulata | reverse complement strand
CCCAAGATCCTGATAGGAGGCAGCATAGCTATGTGGTGTAGGGCTCGCCCTGGCCTTATTTTTTGCCTTCTTATAACGCTTAGATGCAATTAGCACCGTGTTTTATATTGTTTTTTCTAAAAGCAAATTAAAATTGACAATACATATGTACATACCTTATTTAATTATACTTGTCGTTCGAATTAAAGCATTATGCCCAGTATTTTCGATTGAATACTTCCTCTAGCATAAACACAGCGAATATGCATGTACGAAAATACGAAATATTACCTGACTCCATGAAGCATAACTGGAGGATGTTCCTCGTTTTGATTAGTTTGAGTTCGCATCTTCAGGATTAGTATTTCGTGAGTGAAGTCATAATTTGCAATTTGTCCGTGAGCCATGCTCAATTAATTCTTTCTTGTTTATGGACTAAATTGGATGTCTGATTAATTTTTGGTTCATGTTGCAGAAAGAGGCTCTGATGGGATTAGAAGCAACTTTAATTCGTCACTTGGTGGATGGGAGAGGAAACACGCTGCTTCATTCGGCTGTGAAATCAGATCATGTCCCAATGTTGGAATGGCTTCTTTCTCTCCTCAGTCCGCATGGACTTGCTGAACCTGCTCTCACGGATCAGAACCAGGCAGGACGGACCATTCTCCTCAGCACGCTCAAGGTTCGCAACTACGTATCTTCTAGTAGGGTCGTTACTAGGTTCAAGGCTTTGCTTTCACTGTCTCAACTTTCAATATTTGATTTATCGTTCATGATAAAAAATTAAAATCCGAAAAATCGATGCATGCCACTTACTCTGAAATAGGATAGAATTTCTTGTAATTGAAATTGTTATCAAACAAGATGTCAAATACACTCAAATCCAGTTCAAATCATGGTTTTGAACTTTAATCAACCTTGAATTTTGTTTTGTGCTATCCTCAGGTTCTTTGACAGGATTTTGGTTTATTTTCTATCGAAAATGTAGATATGAAGAAAGACGTTTTTGAAATAAGTATTGAATAACTTGATTACATTCAATCGGCCTGATATTACGTTATATACTAATAATTACTAGGGTTAAGATTTGATCCTAATTTCGTGTTTTTTGCACGGATGAATGTTGACCTTCGCTTGTCAGTCGACGAACCAAGGTCCACGGACTCCAAATTGTCAATTTTTTTGCACATTTTTTTTGGGCATATTTAAAAGTTTAGTTTTGAAAATTGTGCGTATTTCGAGGTTTTCGCTTTATAGTGGATGTTTCTATAGTTCTCAGTCAAACAATGGTACAAACTCCCTACATTTCACGCATAATGCTTCCGATTTCTCCATATTATTTACATAAGAGATACTATTTCTATTCGACATATTTTACTTAATAAAACGGAAAATGAATTGCATATTTTACTACATTTTTATACGACATATTTTACCGCATGACCAAAAGGATGCATATTTAATGCATATTTTGGCACTCCTTTCTCGAGTCGAGTCGATAGGCATGAGAATATCATAGAGAGAAATTCTGGAAAATATTTTAATAGAAATGATACCAAAAAACGCTACACTTAAAATTTGAAACATGCATTATGATTCAGTCATGTTAGTAATTCCAACTGAACTAAATATTTATTTTTTCAGGAAGGTCAGCTGAACTGTTTCAAGTGGCTTGTGCTGAACACGAGTTGTGGGGAACGAGCTCTAGTGCCTAAGGAAGGACAGAAGTCCCTACTCCATTTTGCTGTGAGCTACCGAAACAAGGCTGGAGTCACATGGCTCTGTTCAGAACTGCTATCACGCAAAGTTCTAATTGATATTCGGGATACAGCCGGGTTTACACCCTTGCACTTGGCAGCCCGGCTTGGAGATATTTCCATTTCCCACGAACTGATTCGAGCCGGAGCGGATCCTCTGTGTCAGGTAAATTGGAAAGGAGTGAGAATTCAATTATTTCCCTCAAAAACCACATGTGGTTCCATGGGCGTAAAATGAGTTTAATAGGAGGCTGAAGAGCAATAGTGGATTGAGGAAGGGCAGAGAAGCGTAATGTGTTTTCAGAGTACCTACTTGACGGTCCATAAGCTCTGGAACACAAGGTCCCATGTTCCGGATTCATGCATAAAGTAGTTGAATGTGGAAGTTCTTTTGGAACGTGAAGAATTATCTCGAGTCTGAGTCAAGCAGGTGACACGTGTGAAATGTGACTTTCTCCTCTGGATTTTCCAACCAACTTCATGCTCCGCTCAGGACTTGTCTAATTTGGAACAAGAAGACAGATGACATCAATGTCACCCTCATCCTCACACACAACACACATGCACTCCGGTTCTACAGCCGCTCATTCCCACCTACTGTATAGCCATCTTCCATTAGTCCAATTACAAGAGTTTAATTATTTAAAGGCCGAGTATTTAAAATCGATTAGAGATCTCTGCTCTTTCATTTTAACGTGGCCATTAGCTGAAATTAGCTTAGTCCAACCGATTCTACAGCCTGCAATTTATGTTAGAGGGCTTCATGCAGTAACGATTTTTTTATGTTGAAAGGGTAGAGCTCAGCATCCCGTGAATAGACGATTTGGCCGGAATAATTTGTTGTTCATCCTAAAATCGGATTTTCTGAAAATTCGAATGTCAAGAAATGTTGATTGCAGTTTCCAAATTTGCGTCAAATATTTTAGAATATTTAGGTTGAGAGTTTCTTCATATTTTTGTCCCAAAGCATGCATTAAATTGCGGAAGCCCTAGTAAAAGCCGCATCATTAAAAACCTCAGCAATAAGTGCCGTAATGTAAATGCAAGTGGATTAGCCTACAGGCCTGTCAAACAAATTCGATATTGTTATTTTATTAAAACTGCTACACTAAAACAGCAACATAAAAATTGCAATATTAAAAACTGCAATATCGCTACATATATAATTGTGTTAGGCGGAACTGAATTATAGCTTTCTGAGTGTTTTTAGAATTAATTTATGTTGGATTAATTTTTTCATCCATAAATTTTTGGTATCTGTATAATTTATCCTTTGTATTACTATTTTTATTACTTTATTGCAGTTTTTTAATGATGAGGATTTTGATTTACGGTTTTTGTGTCGCTGATCTTATTCTGTGATTTTTAATGGAACCCGGAATAATATACATAACCCACTGAACAGCACTTCTGTATAATTCAACAATGTCACTTGTCCTCGAGACGTACGTAACGTACTGTAGAACATTTTTCCAGTTCAAGTAGTACTGGATCTAACCATCTGTAAACACGAGTGTAGTGAAAAGAATAAATTGTGGAAAGCGGAGTAATGTAATATAAGGAACTTGGGAAGCTGTGCTGGAGGAAGGTGATCCAGTGATGAGGGAGATATGCGGAATTGCATGCAAAAGATTCATCTGAACTCCAAACACGGAACTCGGGCTGCCAGCCGCCGCATGCCTTCCATCGAAATCCACAAAGACAGCTTTCTCTAATGGGACGAGAAAGAGAAAATTCCGACCCAACTGAACCCGATCATCAGGAAGAGCTTGTACGTTGTACAGTACAACCCAATTCTGCACAAAAATGTCCTTCAGCCCTACTTCATACTCATTCACTCACGCTATCATTATCCTACACGTACGAAAAAATGACGTTGGCAGATTTGAGCTACTTAGCATCAGTCTTTTAAGCCCAACGGCCGCTAAGCGTAGTACGTTGAACTACAATCTGCAATGCGTTAGTAGTTGCAATTAGTTCGACGGGACTGAAGCTCATTTTCTCAATTTTAGCGGTAACGAGCTCCAGTCCCGCTCTACGAATTTGGTCATGCTAAGGCATATATTTCCTCAAACTGTAAGTACTTGTGTCAGTCCGATTCTAGAATTTGAAAGTCCATAAGTCCCTATTGATGAATAGAAAAAGGGAGGAGAAATTCATGGCTAAAGCCTGGGGAATTTGATGTTGTTTCCATAGAGAGAGTGATATTTATGTAGACGGGTAGAATATCACAACAGTTTTTGTTCTGTTGCAGACGGAATTGGGCTGGAGGCCACTGGATCTCGCTTTCCGTCACCGTCATATGGAATGTGTCAATTATTTCATGATGGCAGAGGCAGCTGGCTCACTCGGTAACCAGCTCAGCAGAGCTCTCGTCGACTTCACTCTTCTCCGTCAATGTCATCAAGTAGTCCAAACCCACTTTCGGTAAGGAACCCACTCAACAAGCCACTCAAACCCACATGGCCACTCATCCACCTTTCCACTAAAAATGATTATGTAATCTTCCTCCATCATCCATGGAAACTAGGTCTAAATATTCAGGATAATTCCCCGGAGTAGGCTAACAACTAACTACCAATGCCAAACATGGTACTTCTGCTTTATCTCTTTTGGAAGTTGATACTAGTGTTCATATTTTTAGCATGTAATGTCATCGCAAATATATCCGATTTTCACCGCAAAAAATAACCCAGTTAAGCATAGCGTGCTTTCACTGCAAAACAACTGAGTTGAGCATAATTTGCTTTCACTTCAAAAAAACTCAGTTGAGCAAGCTCTGTTTTCTCCGCAAAATAGCTCAGTTGAGCATAACTTTTGATTTCAATTCAAAATAGTTCAATTCAAATGAACATAATTAGCTTCCATATCAAAATAGCTATCAGCTGAAAATAACTTGCTTTCACTGCAAAACATCTCAGCTGAGTATTACTTGCGTTCACCGCAAAATATCTTGCTTTCACTGTAAAATAGCTCAGTTGAGAAAATATTGCTTTCACTGCAAAAAAGTTCAGTTGAGCAAAACTTGCTTTCGCTGCAAAATACGCCAGTCGAGTATAACTTACTTTCACCGCAAAATATCTCAACTGAGCAAAACTTGCTTTCACAGCAAAATAACTAATTTCCATTTCTAAGGTAAATTCTCTCATAGGGAGTTTTCGCAAATTGTATCATCAGGTATATCTTGCTTTTTGAATTTACCCTGCAGCCATGTTTAAAAAAAATTGACAACCTATCAAGCTACATACCATAGATACATATAAATCAGGTTATAGAAAGGCTGTGAAAATTTGATTTGAACTAGTAATTCTCTGGTCCATATTCGTAATCAATTAATTAATTTCGCGATGAACATCATATTCAACTGAAGTGTAACGAGAATATAGCCATTTTCATGTATGTAATTAGCTAAATTTCAATTTTATAGTGATCCCAAAATTCGAATTCAAATTGAAATTTGTAAACCGTAGTTATATTATGCTTCTCTGATTTGTTGGAAAATTTAGTAATACTTAGGGTAACTCCAGATATAGTGACTAAAAATGATATTGTGAGTAAAAGTGATAGCAGCATTCAGAATTGTGATTGGGACAACCAACGCTTCAATTCTCTTCAATATCGTCAATAGCCCATGGTTGACTATCTTTTTCGGATCATATATTTGGAATTTTAAGTCGTGGCTCTGTTCAAAGGAATTGGACGATCGTCTCCACAGTCCAATCCATAGAATTAATTAAGACTCAGAAATATCACATGAATCTTTATAGTCACATCTGTTCGGAGCCAGTAGTTGAGCTAGAATATGAAATGAGTATTATCTTCTCAGCAAATTTTCTGAAAGTTTGTGTCATTAAGTGGCTGAGTGTCCTCTTGGGTATGTGGCGGTGAAGAGGTGATTATGCTAATCGTGGTGCATTGATTGGTTTCAGAGAAGTTCTGCGAGTGGGTAAGTGGTTGGTTCGGGAACGAGGTGACTTGATTAGAAAATGTTCGAGTCGAGACGGAAGCGAGAGTCCTTCAAAGTTATCACCGGAAGCCCCACTTCTCCTCGGCGGAACGGGTTTTAATGGAATTCGTTTTTCTGAAATGGAACACCAGCTCCAAACAGGGGAACAGGTTTGGAAACGAGTTGAGGCTGAGCGTGCGGCTTCAGCCCAGAATCCAGCCCTTCTTCCCACCGATACTTTGCAGTTGAGTCACATTCATATTTCTCACCCTACTCTCACCGATATGAAATCCACAGATCAAGTGTTCAAACAATCTGTCTCTCAAAACCCTCTAATACTTGATCAGATAGAGGTCTGGAGTGAAAGTACTCTCAAGACCCTGGCTTAGGCTTAGGCTCCCAACACGTACTTTCCAATTCAGAAAAATCCGCTATTTATAGAGTTGGGTCAGGGTACAAGAAAAATCGTTTCACAACACAAGGCATTTGACGAGCTTTTCAATCTAATCAGGTCATGGTTTGTAAAAGTCATCATTTATTTTTGGAAATTAAAACAAGACGAATTTTAAAATATAAGAGTATATTTGATTTTTAAACGTTTATTTGCTTTTCATACTAGAAAAGTTAAAATCGTCATTTTCACGCAAATTTTTTGAAATAATATTCAGGGAAATGTATTTTAAATGGTCACCACGTATCTGTACAGTATTGCAGCACATTTTCAAGGACAAACAGACACAAAAATAGCAACCTAAGTTGACGTCTCATGTAATTGCAATGATAAATTATCACTGAGTTTTTAGTACTTAAAAACATGATATTTTTATGATGAATTGAATATACAATTATTTTTTATTTCAAGCTACTAAATACTAATACTAAACTATTATTGTTATACATGTTCTTAAAAATTCAAAAAAATATACATATCGCCGACTATTTCAAACGAACTAATTCTCATTTAAACTTAGCACCACGTATTGGCTGGAATTGGAATTCGGGTTTGATGTTACTATATTATTTGCACTAAACACCTATTTCTGCAAAGGGTCTAACTCTTCAAACAGTATGGTAAATACAAATTGCATTCCGTTGGAAGTTCAAGTAGTTCAAATTCGGTTAATACGTAGATTTGAGAGCGGAGATTATAAAGATTCTGAAAATAAACCAGAAAACTCAAGTGTGTACCCCACAGCGATATTTACAATTTTGATATTACAATCTAAATATATTTACATTGGCTATGCTTCTAAGACCCTAGAATATAAATATTTAAGCAGAAGCTCCTACAAAAAAATTTAAATTTCCAAGAAGGATCGAATCATGCCACTTTTCATTAACTCTTCTAAAGCCATTAATTTTGAAAAAATGGGTCAGCATTGTACGAACGCTCAAACTCTCTTCCGCATGTGGATGGAGCCATGACCCTTTTATTCCAGTTAAGTATTTATTATGTCTGTGACGTTATCAACTTCTTTGGTGCATTCGACCAGGACTTGACGTCTGTTCTGTGACACGTTGACTCTGATTCTGCAGAGCTGCTGAGAATAACTGTAATCGATATTAATAAGTAGCTAATTTGTACCTGTTACTTGTCGCATTCTAATACATTAAATTTCGGTATAATAAATAAATGTTTTTAAGACGAGTGATATTCGTGAAAAAGTGGTCCAGCCCACTGCCAGCCGCTCTGGTGATCAATAGGCTGAGTTATAGACTCACTTATTATTCATCTCTCACATTCACTCTGACTGAGGCCGTGACTTTCTCCTTTGAGAAGGAATGTCCTAATTTGAAACCGTTTCTTGTTCACTTGAATAGACGGAGACTGAGAGAACTGGAGGCGGCTGGGCGAGTAGAATGGGCTCAAGTGGGACCAGCTTCCAGCTCCGCATCCGATGGAGAGTACTCGGCTTTTGATTGGTAAGATGGAATAGGATTTCCACAAAGTGATCTCGGTCCTTTCTCCGCCTCGCTCTAAAAATTGATAAATTCAGAAAAGTCATATGCCAATTCCCGGTTTTACGGCCCAGGAGCTTTCACGAGAACAAACAACAGAATTTGTAACGCGGTATTTGTACTAAATTCATTGTCAACGGGCTTATTGTCAGCTTACATTCAAAATACTGACTTCTCATGATGTAGATGATGGAGTCACGAGTTTCCTACAATTAAGGAAAGATTTCCAAAGCATAAACATATTTTTTGTGGAATTGGCTGTTTTTGTAACGCTTCCACTCACGCCTGTCAGGTTCGAACAAGCAACTATCTATAAGGAGAATTCCCCTCTATTTAAAGGTTCTAGTGCAAAGTTGCATATGTTTTTTTTTAAATTTTGGTGCATTATGAAAGATTGTAGCATATCTATCTGCACTTCTAATGCATGTTTTCTATTTTTCTATTGTGTATACTAGTTTTGAATTTAAAATATTTCGCAAGTGTTTGGTAATTGGAAATATTTTCTTTTGAACCTTTAAAATCTTCCGCCATTTTAATTTGATTTGGATGCATTTATACATTATTTTTGCGTATCGTCAATTTGATTTTAGTCGACCAAGCATTTTTAGAGAAAATTGGTTGCTTTCGCATAAAGGCAGATGTTTGCTAAATAATTGAAATTGAATTTTTTTTATGTTCTAGTGCTATTGAGACCTTTCGTGCATATCTTAGTCCATATTTGGGCCGTTTGTTTAGTGCATACAAGCCTTTTCTTATTTATAATTTGTAAAGTAGGAGATTTTTGCCAAAAATAAAGCTTCTGTGGCAATTACATTACAACCAGGGAAATTAATGCAGATTCCTTTCTTTCACAGTGAGAATAGCAGCAGTAGCGAGGAAGAGCCTGAGCCTAGTTTGAAAAGCTGTAATGATGTGAGGCCGTGGACTTTGCGTGTGACGCCTCGAAAAAGCATAGGTCCAACCCCCGTGAGGAGAACGACCAGTGCCGCACCCTGGCTCTTGCCTCCTAACGATTCCATCCTTTCTGCCCTTTCACCTTCTCCGCCTCCACAACACAAATCATCTTCTTCCAATCTACAAATCAACACCCAGCGCCTCTCTCAGCTTGACCTACTCCGAGAAGCCCCTTACACTACCACCGAAATACCATTTGCTCAAACCGGTAAGTCCATTCACATTTCCTCGTATGAAGGAAACTCATCAGAAAATGAATTTATTTAAAAATATATAAAAGAGATCAAAAATATTAAATTAGGTAGCAACCAGAGTGAACTTTTGTAGAAATTTTCTGAAACTTTTATCTTGTATTGCGTTTTTTACGTAAAACCCTACACTATAGTGTGGATTGTGGATACCTGAAGCCAATGGTATCTACAATAATCCCGTGAGCATGGAGAAACACAGGTGTATCCAAGATTACGAGCATAGTGTTTTTTCCAGGAATAAAGATTGATCCGTCGTCTGTACCATATCATGTTATTGAAAAAGAGGATTACAGAAGAGTCAGCAGTTCACCACTGTATCTCAGGTGTGAGATCCACCTCCAAACAAATGATCGGTACTTTCTGGAGAATCCAATTCAAAAGTTATTGGAAGTTTGTCGAAATGGATTTCCATTTATTACAATGCAGCACTTCTGGAATGAGAATTGAGATTATACAGGATACAGGGTGGATACGATAAATGTGCCCCTTTTGAAAATATCGACAGCCCGAAAATATTACAGGTTTTTAGTATTTTGAGAGGGTTCAGATTTTAGAAAACGGTGAAAGGCATTTTCTAAGATTTATAAAAAAGTATATCTCCACAAATAGCTTTTACATTGTTGGCATGGGATTAGTAAGAAAAACTGGTAATGATTCCTGCATAAAATTTAAACTTTAAAAAAAAACATCGCTGCTGCTTTATCTCCATGCCAACCTAACGTTATAACTGTTTCAATAATTTTTGAAAGGCTCGAAAATCAGTTTAAAAATCTAAGAATATTTAGAAGACATATTAATCGGCTTTAATCTCAATATAGCATATTGTAAGTCTCTCGGGTTTGCGGTGCCGACTCAAGGGTTTTCAAATTCACCCTGCAGTACAATATAGATGGAGCAGGTTCTGGCGATTCATTTTGACATGATGCTTAGGCAATTGTTTGTGTACATCCACTCGCCTGGTTGAGTGGAGTCGAGAGTGCATGTGAACAATGGAAGGAGGAAGGCGTGAATAAATTATATTGCAAACTATTTGTTTAGACTCATTAGACGCTGGGCAGCAGCCTTCATTCGGTGGACCTGACTCTTTGCTCTCGCCGCCAGAGCCAATGAAAGGATATGGAACTGAGGATTTGGACAGTTTCTGCATTAATGAGACGCTTCAGCTCCAATCCGACTCATCTCCCGCTTCAGCCGCCGTCCTCGAAGTTATTGAGCCTCTTCAAAAGGTCTCACAGGTCTGAGATCTTCTTTGTATTTTGAAACTTAAATCAAATGAGGCTTATGCTATCGCCGTGTATCGGCGTCCCCCAATTCCATAAGCGTAAAAAGCTCATAAATTGTAGGCTTGTTTGCTGTATGCGTCTACATATTATCGGCAGTGTTGTAATGACAAGTCGTATTCTATGGGGGAGAGTTTTAAGGGAGAGTATTTTTGTGGGAACGAATTTTCGTGGCAGCGAATTTCCAAGGGTGTGAATCTTCCGGAACGAATTTTCCGGTTGAATTTTCCGGGAGCGAATTTTCCGGATGCGGATTTTCGTGGAACCTCCTTAATCATTTCGAACATATCGATAAAAGTGTTCTATTTTCTGAAAAGTTGACATCGGTATCGGTGTCCTATTCATCCTAGAAAGAATTTTATTTGTGGTTGTCAGAATTAACATGCTCGACTTTGAATTCAAACGACCTCAAATCTCCTACACGTCTTTCCTGAACCTTAGAATATTTTTACTACACCTAAATTTAAGTATTTAAAATTCTTTGCTAATGATTAATGATACATTTTTTATAAATATGCTTTAAATACTTGTGTTAAAAGATGCAAGGTTTGATTGCTACTAGTTGTTTGTTTATAGTATATATTAAAATGCCTAATACGTTGTCTTAAATATATCTAAGTGAAATTAGAATCCAGGCCTAAGAAATGTGTCAAATGCCCGAGCTGCCACTGACAGATGGTATTGTTGAGTTTGCACTTGGATCTAGGAAGTAAATTAGACTCCTTGTCAAGTCCTCGACTCGAGTTTAATAGAGAGAAGCGGTGGACTGGGAGGCCGGAGTCCGTTTAGTGAGTTAAGTGGGAATACTTAAGGCCTGACTGTGTAAACAAATCGGAAGTCGACTGCTCCATTACAGATATGCCAGGCCAGTTGTTGGGCGGACGTCTGAGACTTGCAACTTTTCCTTTGAAGGAGAATGATGATGGATGTTCAGTGGAGAGCTCTGCCATCCATCCGCCTAATGAAGATAGCGGAACCGAGAGGAAGAAAAATATTTGCATGCGAAGGCATAATGAGAAAGTGGGTCCAAGGCCCAAGCTCATAGCTCATCTCCATCCCAACAACCCTAAACCCCAACTCATTCATTCTCAAAGCTCAAAACAAGAAACCCTTTCCCACTTCCCAAACTACCATTTCAACAAACAGACACTAAAGAACTCATACACCATTTAAACTTCACAAAAATTGTCAAGCCCTCAAATCTTTCAACACGCATTCTGAATCTTTTGTCAGATAAATGTTTCCGATATTTGGGTGTAGAGATTTATTCGCTGAAATTCCGTTGCGCGAACGCGATTGTCTGAACTAAAAATAAACCCACAATATATTTCTTGATTTAAAAAAAATATTTGTTTCGTTCTTCCACAAAATACTCGTAAACCGTAATATTCGATATACAAATAAGATTCAGTCTAGAGATAGCGTTTTGCGTATAGGTAGGTAGCCTCGTCTCATATGCACGAGGGCTGTCACAAAAGGATGTATCGAACCTGTCATAATTGCCTTAGCTCACAATAATCTAGACCAGAACACCATTCTGCTTCAATTCATGGTCATGGTGGTGGAAATTATTAAAAAATCTAAGCAAAAAGTGAAACTAAATGCTGTATCTGTACCTGTATTGTTTCGAGATTAATCTTTTCTCAGCGATGTACGAGAAATAACATCTTAGTAAAAATACGTCTACAATTAACTATCATTTTGATAACACATAATTTTGAATAGGTTCAGCCACGTTAAGAGTGTATCGTGTTTTAGTCAAAGGTTTCCGGGATGATTGACTTCAGGCTCGTTCGGCTGACATGAGAAAAATTGTAGACCCGTGGCAATTTTTCTGTCATTTCATGTATTTAGGTGCGCTACTGTTGGGATATCCCTCGTTTCTAATCCTTTTTTCAAACTGTAGTTCTTCTCATTTGGTAAAAGTCGATACAGGAACTACGAAGAATGCTAAACGGCATTTGCAAAATTATATGTAAATTCAATCATCCAAAACTGAAGAGCTTTCTTTTGAAAACTGCAGTATCAGCTTCTGAATCACCGTATCATATTTACTGGAAAAGTTTGGCTTCAGAAGCTCTGCAGGTATTTAAAAACAGGAACCTGAGTTTGATGTTGTAATTATTTCAACGGACCGTCAGGATCTCTCCTACTAAGATTTAGCATATAATCCCAAAACAATGTCTTTCCCCACTTTCTCCGGTTTCTGAGGTAGAGTGAATGGGTTAGTGGGATCTGAGGCGGAGAAAGGCTATTAGAATAATGGAGAGACACGTTTAGAAGTAGAGAGAGAGCAACTAGAGCTCATAATGGTGAATGTGGTTCTGCTGGACCATTCCTAACTTCCCGTTTCCATTCCTCATTAAGGAGAACTTATGGTAGCGGAAATGGGCGTAAGAATTGTGGTTCAGACGAGAACACAGCGGCAGGTCTTTTCTTCCCTCATTTCAGTTTCATATATTTATTTTGGAGTCCGTTTGTTCTGAAGTGGGTGAGCGGATTAAGACAATCATGGTACCCATTTCAGGTGGTACGTGTGTGGCTTGTGGAGACCACCCTGCGGCATCTCCCTCATTTATTAGTCCACCGGCTCTAGCTCTTCCTCCGGCTATCCAAGCCAGAAACTAAAAAAAAAACTTGGAACGACGTGCCAAATTTCCTAGAGAAAGTTGTATAAGTTTATCCCGAAGACAAGAGCTTCTACTCTCCCAGCTCGGAATCCGCTTTCTCTGACTTTTCTGTGTTACTGCTTGGGTAGGGCTAAGTTCCTTCCATGTGCGGTAAATTCTGTTGAAAACAGCAACCAAAATTCCAAAGTTGTCCAGGCCAATAAATGAAACTAATAATTAAAACAAAGTGCCAAGAAAATACATGTTTTGTCAATATGTCAATTAATGTATTTTGTTAAATATAGATTAAAACAAATGTACTTCTTGATACTTTCCGCTAATTAATGGTTGTATTTATTGACCTGGACAACTTTGAAATTTTGGTTGCTGTTTTCAACAGAATTTACCGCAGATATACGGAACTTAGCCCCTCACCGAAGGAATACTGGTCCAGGTTCTCCTTACTGAGACTGATTTTTATTTCTCTTTATTTCATTGGACAGGAAATATATTTGACACCTGACTTAATTCGAGGAACTCATCACCATTACCCCAGCTCGAGCCGAAGCAGGTCTAGAAGTGGTGGAGCAATACTGGAAGAAATATACGCAGACATTAAAGGAACTCATTTCCCATCTGAGAAGGAGACGAGTTCCAAACCCTGGGCCATAAGTCCGCTCAGCCCCAAACCCCTTCAATTAGGAACTCATCAGCCCTCGCTCAGCCTTCACCGGAAACTAGACTCAAGCCCATTAGCTAATCTTCCCTCAGCCTTCAGCATCTCCGTCTCGACTGATGAGCCGGCGGGAAGGAGTTCGTTAACCATTCTTCCGCTCCAAGACCCGCCACTTGACCGTCCCCATGGAGGTCATCCGTCATCCGACCACAATTCCTCGTCTCCTACACCCTCAGAGACTTCCAAGACAGAGTCCAGCCTCGCCCAGCCCCCAAACACTGGCCCAACCTCGAATGAGGACATGGGAGAAATTAGGAAGGAAGTTTCGGATCAAGTCCTGGCCATGCCTCAGGGGGAAAGTGAGACGGAAGAAAGTTTGAAGATGCAGGAGCTGAGTCTGAGACACCCACCTGCACCACGCCAGAGAACTGGCCATCTGGCCCACAAAACACACAACCAGCGGAAATCCAAGGTAAATCAATAGGATCTGCTCCCTACATTTTTTAGCATAAGCACCACTGCGGATACCACAAGGAGCATTCCTGCCGTTTTATAACGGACATAGCTGGAGCATCATTCTACAAGAAATGGGTAGTGCTTGGTTCAGGGCCGGGAAGATGCATTCGAATGTCAGGGATATAAAGTACTTGCTTCAAGGTATCAGGCTATGCTGACTATTAAAGGTTCCCTGACAATTCGGTTCGTTTTGGGTTAAACTATATGGACGATTGGCTAGTTTGCATATTAACCGGATAATATGAAAATTCAACTTTATAGAACGTTAAATTACACATGTTTACATTTATGTCAATTATTTGAAATTAACCGTTTCTTAATCAGAAATTGTCGCTCTTTCTAGCGCTGCCATTTAAAATTAAGTCAGTTATACACTGAAACAGAATTAACCTAGAAATAAGGAACGAATTAGATGTGTCTGGACCCTTATACTGTATCCACATTAATTGTGTTTCGGTGTAACTGACTTCATTTTAAACGGCACCGCTAGAAAGAACGTCAAATTCAGAGTAAGGAACGTTTAGTTGCAAATAATTGATATGACTGAATAGTGGTTTTAAATTGTGGTTTTTCAGTAAAATCTAACATCCCTTTGTTTACATGAAAATGTAGTTGCTCTTACATTTGTGAATAACTTGCTTTTAAAAATTATCAAGGAAAATGAATCGGTTTCTAGAAACTTCATCGTTTAATGAAATATACACTAAACTAGCATCATTCTGGGATTCTGGATTCCAGATATTTATGTACCCTTCTAAAATGACTTTCTATTGTAAAAGTGAAACCTGGGTGCCAGAATGTTTAGATAGACCCCAAAGAGCCGCCGGTTCTTGGTAGCGCATCTCAGGATATTAAAAAATAGAACCTAAAGCTTTAACCTTGATTAAGTATAACAAACAACAGAAACTAAAGACACACTACACTAGAACCCAGAACTCAAAAATCCCTAGCAAGAAAAAATGTATTAAATCCCGCCAAGACGCTGGAGCCAGACGGGCACTTACTTAATTTGGCCTTACGTTGGAACCGAGCCTGATCTGTCTAAAAGTCTGTGTGCAGGCAGGAGAGACGGTTGTTATGAAGAAGTCAAGTGGCAGATGCTGAGCTCTTTTGGTTACAAATCCTTGAAGCAGGAGCCGAAGCCTCGTTTTCTCAGGCTTGGCTCTTGGCTGAGAAATGAGCTTTCTTCCTTTCACGCACTTAAACTCAGGTGGTTTCTAATACATTGAGTGTGCATTTTGTGTCTGAAGGAGAAAGAGTCTCTGGCATTCCTTTTGAACAGGACTTTCATGTTCGCCGCTTCCCTTCGTATCAGAACAGAGGTCTTCTTCCAAGTGTATTTCCCTTTGAAAATCTACTCTCTCATCAAACATAAAAAAGTCTTCACAATAGGACTGTAAGACAGTTGGGAGGTCTACCTCCGAATTCCGCACAACAATAAGATACGTTTTCAAACAAAATTGGGAAAAAAAAACTTTCTTCTCTAGCTCCGTTTGATCCACCCATCCACCCTCTATGTTCCATATCCTATAGGCTTTAGCTTCACATCATCATCCTTGCCCCAATTCCAGAGCTACAGCACAGCTTTTTTAGTTCCAGCGTCGTAGCCTTTAACCCATCAACAATAAAATGGAATCTTGCCTATTTTCCGTCAAACTAAACCCTGATAATCTTTATGTTCATACGAGATACGCAGAAATTTCCAAGCGAAAAAATCTTTACAAACTCGAACTAGGTATAAATTTGCTTAGATTTACCTGATTTCTCGGTTGAGGATAATACAAAATTAGAATTCTCACTACCGGCTTCCTTATTAATATATTTTTTAGTGTCTACTAAAAGCCGCATAAGCCGGACACTGATTTGATCAACTTATATAAGGTGAAAAATATATTTTATTCTTGATCTTTGTGCTAACTTTGCTTTCAGACAATATATTTTTAAAATGAAAATTAGGTACACGTAAAGCTTTTTTTTTAGATGCACTGACTTTTCGTGTTTTTCTTTTTGCCCATGTTCTACAATATGGCAGATTGCCCGGATTGCATACTGAACGTGTACCAAAAATTATACAACGAATGACATTTTTAAACTAGCCTTTTGTTTGATTTAAGACGGATCAGTAGATCAAATTTGTCGCCATGTACTGCACGAGTTCGTCAGAAACCGAGTATCTTGATCGATGGAATGGAAATTATATTTTCAAAATTTAAACTGTTTTCATGCGGCCATATTTTGACATGTAAAGCCAGGTGATCGACCGTATCGAGCGAGTCACGAATGGCTTACTTCTTTTCGCGCTTGACGAAAAATTCAAAATATAAGTAGAAGCTTCTATAAAAAAATTTAAATATTTAAGTACGTTCAAGGTGAGCTGAGTTCCTTTGTTCCTTGAGTGCCAATTTTTTCAGAGTATGCTTTTCTACATTGCATAATAATAGTATATAGATAGTCAGTAGCCTTTATTGTCAAGAAGCTAATATTGTAGGCGATACTGGGCACATTTCGGAAAATATAAAATTCTTAAAGCTTTTTTAAAAATAACTTAATTCAAGGACAAAAATGTATTGTGTATGGACATCCGGTACTTTTAAACCAAGCTGCACTCACAAATCACTTCAATAAAGGTATATCACATATCTGATTCTTTTATGGAAAAATACAATTGGTTTCTACGACACGTCCCGCCTAAACGGGGTCGAAGACGACTCGTTTAGTGCGGACAGACTTAGGACAGGCAGTCCTTGTCAGGAGAGCCAGCCCTGATGGATGATCCCGTCTTCGTACTGGCCTCCTGAGTCAGCTGTGTTGTGTGACTGAAAGTCGTATTATTTTCAGTATTGCTTCTACTTTCTGTTTCCCCAACATCAAGAGCATCTCTTTCTTTTCTTCCACAGGGTCGGGTACCCAAGCCCTGGTACGAAATTGAAGGATCAGATGATGATGATGAAGGAAGTCTTCTCCGTGTCACTCTCTCCCGTTCCAGTCGATCTTCCCAATTGTCAAACTCCAGTTCAGGCAGTGAAACGAACGAACCGGATCCGTGTGGCACTCAGCAGGAGCATCACGAAGAGTGTGACTCTGTCACATGCTCATTTAATTGTCCAGACATGGTCTAGACACTCCAGAAGAACTTCCAATCAAAATAAAGGAACAAGCTATTTCATTTACCTGACTTTTGATGCATGACGTTGAATGAGAAGAGACCATGGATTTACAAGTACTAAATCACGTAGTGGAGTCGGATGGAGTTAAAAGTGGCTTTCGTGCCAGATTGCTGGCAACTGGAGTTTGAAGCTGAGTGAATAGCTCACCCACTCTTCCCTTCTTCCGCTTCTTATTTTCACGACTTGCACGCCTTTTGATAGTCCAATAAAAACGGAATTTAAATGTATCAGCCCATCCACCAGCACAAAACTGTTTTACTCTCGACAGATGCTTTGAAAGCAAAAAAAGGTAGTTTATGACTTGAGAAAGTAAAACACTCAGCTAGGAGCATTTTGAATCGACACTCAAGTTTTCACCACTTTAACTCATAATCACACAACTCCAATTTGCTACAATCATTTTGCAATCATTGCTCATTGTTCTTGGATCTTCACTGATTGTGAGTGGGCGGCTATTGTGGCGAAATTAGGGAATCGTTCTTGGTTACCGCTGTTTTAGCTCGTACAAGTACAAAAGTCGGTCGATTGAGCAGAAGCTACTTGGGCAAAGTAAACCAGTTTAAAATTTACAAACTATCTTTAGCATAAACGGTTTGAAATTCGAATCTTTCATGTATAACTAAATTATTGGCCATTCATTTGGTGAAAGCGATTAACTTCTCATATTCAATATTTGAAACCCAGATACTTTTACTGGATATTCGCACGGTGCTCCTTTCAAGATTCCAGGTCACGTGGGAAAAACTTCGTCGGGAGAAAATAAAACCTAGAATTTAAAAAGAAAAGCCACAAGTGAAAATCCGGAAATTTCCTACTTTTTTGTTCCTCAGGAATTTGGAAACTACCAACCAAAATTAATTTTGTCTCACCATTTTTAATGTACTTCTTGGAAAACAACTAATGTGTGATATCCTACCGAACTGACAAAGCAAAGAAATGCAAAAATTTAGTTTTGCCAAAGTGATTTTTACCAAAATGATCCGGGTTCTGTTTACCCACCTTCAAATTCAGTTTTACATTGTAAGGTAACTGTCACTAAAATTAATGTGATCGAAAGCACGCTCATCCATCTTTCGTCAAGAAATTATATGCATGAGCATATTGAAATTATTGAAAATCAAATCAGAAACTCCTATCTTCATCAAGAAGAACAATGAAGCAAAATTCAAAGGCTTGAAAAATCAGCATAAAATACTGTGACACTGTCGAAGAAGCTAATTTAAAATTTTATTTTAAAATGAAGACAACCTTAACCAATGCAGCAAGATCAGAATAATTCTTATTAAATCCACCCCATCCTCAGCATTTTGAATCATCCACTCAAGCACAGTAAATCCAAGTTGAACCAAGAACTCTTCTCCGAATTGTTGGAGAACCCCAATTTTGTATTTGTAAATTGGAAATCCCAGTTGTGAAAATTGGATGGTAAATAGTATTAGGACAAAAAAATTATTCCTGATTAGGAACTAAGTGTACGTCCAGCCGAGCTCCCGCTCATTATTTGTTTAGTATAAAAAGAAAAGTTTGGAAGGGTTCTAAGGTGACAGTCCTTGGGCAAACTCCAGCTCGTGTAGTCTTCCGTACCTTGAGCAGCCAAAAAAAAAAGTGGTTTCAGGTGAAAGTTGGAACTTTCTCTTTTTTCTCAATTTTTTCTCTGAGACTTGAATCTGGTCCAGAAGTCATTTGTTTCCATTAGTCGTTTTTGTTCGTGAAGCCGCTGGAGGAATTATTGTAGTAGAACATGAATCAAAACCAAATCATGTTCTCTGGAGAGCTTCTGCTTCTCTCGCTCTGTTTCTGGGCGGGCGTGACGAGTCGTCCTTTCGGGGCCATTGCCTCTGAAATCCGACAGAGATCCGATGGTTGTGGACCTCATCCGCTCCTTGCCCTGGCGGCAGCCTCCCGCCCTTTCGGTGAGCACACGGATATGTCCAACGGATGAATAATTAACCGAGTGTATGAGCCTTCGCGTCCTCACAAAGAAGACTTTGGTCTTCATTCTGCCTTCCGGCCCTACCTTGCCCTCTTCCCACTCCCAACTTTCTCTCTACCGATGTTCATCCCGTCTCCAATGTCATTTCACGGTCTGTGTAGCCAGTTCTTTTCCTTTTTTTCTCTTTCTACCAAGAAAATTACTCTCAACTCAAACCTGCTTAATTTGCATTCGGGAGCAGATCTTTATCAGAACTGGGAAATCTAGTCCTAATAATAGACTTCAGGTCTATGTCGTTGTCGATTGGCAAAAATGAGTAAATAAATTCCTCAAATTGGCAAAAAAATTAAATTGACATAACAGGATATATTTTTGAACTCATTATATTTGATAATTTGGTTTATCCAAAATATTGATTTTCGGTTTTTTGTACCAATTTGGTTTATCTTAAATGGTTGAACAGTTGATTTCGACTATTTTTGTCAACTTGGTTCATCGACAATGTCAATATTCTACAATTTTTTCCAAATTCATAAATACCAAATGTTGATTCTAGAATATTTTCACTCATTTGGTATATCCAAAATTTTGAATTTGAACTATTTTGCCAATTTGGTATATCCAAAATTTTGAATTTGGACTATTTCTGCCAACTTGGTTTATCCAAAGTGTTGGTTTTGAACTAGTTTTGCCAAATTAGTTTTTCGTTCATAATTTTTAAAACCTCACATTTTTTAGTAGTCTCTCAGCTGCTAGCGTATCTTCTACAAATTAAAATAGAAGTAGCATAAGAAACGAGATAATAGGCCATGGAATAGTGCAATGCTATCGAGTTCAGTCTACGCAAGTGACCATAGCGGCTTTTATGCAAGTAAAATACCGTTGAGATAAATGCGCTCAAAATTTTTCACCCAAAATTAACTTAATTTTACTACTCACCAGAAGCTCCATTTTCTACATCTTGATTTTCAAATTAACCTCAGTGGAAAGAATTGAAGATTCCATTCAAATTTTTGATTCGCTTCAATTTTTACCAATGTGGTTTACAATAAATTTGACAAAATCTAATTTTTTCCCACTTTGATAATGCAAAGTTGACCAATTTGGAAGGTTAGTGGTCAAAAATTTGTCAATATATCCCAATGGTACAATAGTCGAAGTTCTGTACTGGTAGTATCCAAGACTTTTTTTTATTGGAAACTAAGTGGAGAGACATGAAGTTGATTCAGTAGAGGTTTCCCTGCAGAGATAATTATTATGATCGGGTTCAAATGAGCATAAAATGCTAATGGTTCTCATAACTTGTGCCACTCTTGCCTTTCTCTCTCTCTACTCCCGCATAAGCCTGGCTGAGCATGCAATATAAACTGATGACTGGGAGCCTATTTTTAGTTTGCGTGAGTTGAGACTCGGCCTACTATACGTAATGAATGTAAATAAGAGTGGGAGAGTGGAATGGAATTCCATTTTCCGAATATTCAGAACTCACTTTCACTTTTTATTTCCTGCAGTTCTAATATTGTGTTCTGACTATGTGGATTTTAAGGCTCAGGAACGGCGAGTCTGAATGAAATCCTTCGTGTGGTCAAAGCGGATCCGGATGTTTGGTCTGCCATGCAAGGCATGCTACGACGATACGATGACTGCATTCGAGCTGGAGATGGACTTCACTACAAACGCTCCTCGGCTGGAACTGGGCTCAGTCCAGGCAACCCGCTTGGCACCAACTTCATTCTACCCGTGTCTTTCACGGCTCCAGCCGATAATCCGGTTCCTGTCTTCATGTCCTATTGAACAGGCTCTAATCTTCTATTAACGAGAGCCTGGAGAATTTTTTGGAGGAGATTAGCAGGTCTTTAGCACTTAGCATTAGCATATAATATAGGCCAAGAGCAATTAGGATCAAAGTTCTGGGCCGAATTTCATGAGGCTTCGACTCGATGTGACCGTAGCAAGGCAGCTTTTGAAGGGTGAATAGCAAATAAAATTATTTTGAAGAAATTGTTACAGAAAGCCCATTGTTTTTTCTAGGGAACGGCTTTATGCAGAAAAATGTTACTTTTAAGGGCTTATTGTTTCTGGTTTATAAAATTAAGATTTCAACTATTCACGTCGGCCTGGTTCTAATAACAAGATTTATATTGCATATTTTGCCTATTGTGAGGCTTTAGTGTATATTTGCATATTTTTTTGCATATTTTTGCCTATTTTGAGGTTTTAGTGTATATTTTTTTGCATATTTTGAAGGTTTTCAAATTTTGATGTATATTTTGATGTTTTGTCTTTTATTAATCTTTTGCATTTTCACTGCATATTTTGTCCATTAAAAATCAGTTTTGTAGCATATTAGATTTCTATTTAAACCATTTTTGTTGTTAAATGTTGATTGAAAATTTATTGCTTTCGAATTCAAAAATATGTCTTGATTTAATTATTACTTGATGTCTAATTTCCAAAAATTATTGCGTTTTTTACATCTTGAATAGCTAGTTTTTTCCAAATTTAAATAGTTATTTGTTGAATGGGGGCTGTTTTTTGCGGATTTACTTTACTTTAGTGCATATTTTGTCATTTGTATTGCATATTTTGGTGGATTTTCGATCGTCTTTTATTGCATCCGATTCTTTCCCTCCATGACATATTCCAGATGCTCGAGTTGCGAACTGGAATTGAGTTGAAAGTCATGGTACAAAGTCATATTCTGAGAGGTGGAGATGGGAGTTATTTTTGACAGGAGTCCTTGTATGCAAATTGTATCACCCGAACCCGAATAAAAGGGTGAAGAGCGTTTGAAGAAAGTCGTCGGACGCGGAGTTTGGATCTTAAGTGGAAACTCAGGTTGGAAGTAGTGAGATGGCTACGTGCTCTTTTCTCGTCCATCTGCTCTCCTCACTCCTCAACTTTCTGCCATACAAACTACTATTAATTCCATTAGGTGGGACATGTCGGAGAGTCTGGCTGGAGAAATACGTGAAGGTGAAATTGGAAGTGTTACCGTGGGCTCAATCTGTCCCAAAGAATAATTGGATCGGGCTGATTGCTGATTCAAAACTTTAATACGGTGTTCATGAAATAGATTTTAGTGCTCAAACTATTATAGTATATTTCAAAGATAGTTCCAGCTCTACAATTTGACTGAATGGTTTTCACTATAACTTTGAAGGAATCATTAATATCATGAGCTTATGCTTTCAGACTGATATTTTCATTCGATGTGAACGAGTCTTTTCATTGAGCTGCTCGCATACGTTTTCCATTCTAGTCTAGTCTACTACAAGTCTGAGTGCGTCAGGAATCAGAGGTGAGCGTTCTCTAACTAAGAAAGTTGATCTTTAGAACTCATTTTTGCTGATTGCGTCATGCCTTCTAATTGACACAGACTTTGATTACCATGGAAACGACAGCTTTCATATTTTGCTCTGTACAAAGTGCATATATCTTAGCATGGCGACTGTGTTCTATTGAGGTTGGCATCTTTACCACTTTGTGCCGTAGATACGTACTCCAGTTTCATGTCATAATGGCCAAAACACAATACAGGCCCACAATAGCAAATAGTAGCCTAACCAAACATAACCCAAGGGACTGACTTGTTACGCGAGTTCAAAATAACGTTTTTGGCATTTTGGACCGTTCGAGCCATTTTCGGTCTGTTTTACGTGGGTCTCAATTGCTCTGCTTCGTCCAAATCGACGATGCCTTTGGATCTATGTTTTCAAATTGATCAATTGCACTGTCAACTGCGATGAAAATCTGGCTATAATAAAAACCGCACTGCTCATCCCATGTAATAACTTTCTGCAATGTTTTTGTGTTCTATCCGTTAACAGCCTTGTTTATCAATGACAATGAGCAATGCCTTGGAAGCGTAGTTCTGCAAAATCACCCTATCATAACATAATGGCGAGTTACTGTGTGTATCTTTGTGTACCTGTCGCACCACAACAACTTCGTCAACCCGGTAGGTCGCCAGCAACAAAATTATTCAAAATACCCATACCAAGATGTGTACATCAATCATAGAGATGTAACGACTCGATTTAAATGTGAAGCCAGGTGAAGAAGGCATATCAACTCTCAACAAATGCATTGAATGAAATATATTTGGCAAATTCAATTCAACACACAAGTCAATACATACGTTGCGCTGATTCAGGGGTCAGCTAGTAGAAACATGATGAATTCAATTCAACGCCCAAGTCAGTACCTTGCGCTGATTCAAGGGTCAAATAGTATAAACATATTGACAATTATCAAAAACATATCGCACCAAATATAGTAGCAAGTGAGCCTACAAGATGGAAGAGCCTTCAACCTAATTTTTGCCTGTTGAACCTGAAGTTGTTTATGAGTGAATCGTAGTAGAACCATCTGAACACTACTGTGACATGGCTTCATCTCAACGCACATTATGCACAAGGACATTGCTCCTACCTGAAGTATACTATTGTACTCGAAATTGGAAGTGTTCAAATTGAAAAACAAAATGTTTCAACTTTGAAGTTGTCCAAAAACTTCTATTGTGTTCTCAACTCATTAGCTTCATTCTGAAGAGACGAGAGCCGAGATAATGGTTGATGGTTTGGTTGGTAGCTCAAGTCGAGTTTGGAATTGAATGCTTGGCTCATTTCCTTTTGTTATCAAACTAAAACAAAATTTTATTATGAGACATTCTTTTTCCTACTCCCAATTCGAAGTGGAGAAAACCGGGTATCCATATGTGGGCGAGGGAGTGAAACTTTTACTTCTTAATATTGCGTGACTTGACTCTGATGTGAGACTACAGAAGATTGCTACCCACTCTCGATCAAGTAATTTCTTGTAGAACACAATGGAAAGAACGAAAGAGGAAAAACCACAGGACATATTTCTGTTCAGTTTCACCCATTCGGCTGCCTTGGAGAGAACGGAGCAATTTGGAGTCCAACTCAGACCCTCACACGTCCTCCCATACGCTTTCTCCACGCTTCTGTCAAAAACCGAAAGTCCCTGACTTTGGGAATATTTCATTTCCAGATTCCATCCCGTATCTGGGCTGGAGCTCAGAGAAAGGAACATGGTATTATTCAAATGACACAAACATACTCCCGTCCTCCTATCTCTCTGATGAGTTAATTTTAATAAGCTCCGGCCTGACAAACCCATCCTCCTCCTCCTCTCTCTCTCTCTCTCTCTCTCTCTCAATGGAACACATTGTGTGAAAGATCCGAAGGATAACTTTATGAAATTGAGACTCAGACCTGAGCTTATTTGTTTCATC
>JAQFYU010000333.1:0-24292 GCA_034694905.1 Ceratophysella granulata | reverse complement strand
ATGTACTTAGCTAACTCCTTGCTGCAGAAGGACCCCTTCCCCAGAGGTGTTACCACCTCGGGAGTCAAAGCCCAACTGATCCCATACAGGGGAATGCGGGTCCTTATATAGGCCCCCTGATTACCCCATCATCCTTATGTAAGGGTCCTCCCCTTGAAACATATTATAACCCATAGCCACATGCATAGGCATACGTTATAATTCGTCAAGTGTGACATGAGCTAATTTTAAATTGTTTTTTTAATTTCGAAAAAAAAATACTTAAATTAATTAGTTCAAAAAAAAATTAATACATTTCTAGTACATTTTTCTTAAATTAAAAAAATCTTAATTTAATTAATTCTTGTACTTAATTATTTTTTTTAAACTAATTAATTTTCACACTTGACGAATTATAGCGTATGCCTATCATGTGGCTATGGGTTATAACATGTGTCAAGGGGAGGACCCTTCCATAAGGATAGGGTAATCAAGGGTATATAAGGACGTGCACTCCCCTGTCTGGGGTCAGTTGAGCTTTGACTCCCGAGGTGGTAACACCTCTGGGGAAGGGGTCCTTCTGCAGCAAGGAGTTAGCTAAGTACATAATGAGTTCCCAATGCCACTGCAGCAAGCCATACGTACAGGTCGCACTTTTGGGTTAAGTCGACTTGTGCCGTGGCCGGCTCCGTCCCGAGAACTTATGCTCTGGTACCGCTGTTGCCTGGTCGCCTCCATTTTCTGGTCAGTAGATGCATACTCGCAGTAGTCCTATGGACTATCCTAAGACAAGTCTCCTGCTCTGCGAAACCGGATGTGCGTTGCTCTAAGCCAGTTGAATGTACTCGGTATGTCTAGATTGTCTCTTCCGGTGCAGTGGCTATTGGGAATAAATGTGTACTGACTAATATCCTTGGTGTCCACCTGAGTCAGCCGGGACAATGATGGATGGGCAGTGGCCGGTTTTGGGATGGGACATTGGACGTCCTCCACGCGGGCCATCTTGGTTACATTGTTGCATTCCATAACGGAATGGAACATTGGCTAGCAGTCCAATATTTAAACATTGAATTGAAACCTTAAGTTCAGAAGTCGGAGTCCATTTTTGGTGGTTTGACACAATAAAATTCATTATTATTCAAAATAGCTCAATGTTTTCACTTCTGCATACGAGCTTTCCATAAAAGCATATCTGGAACCAGGCCAGCAGGGTCTAATATTAAGTCAGACGCACTAATTTGCAAACAATTAAATAAGTCCATAATAAATTAATAAGTCCTCAAACTGCAACATAGGTGCGATCAGGTTAAATAGAGGTTCTGGAATTGAAAGGGCTCCGGACTTGTTACATAAAAAATGACAATGTCGTATTAAAATCGAAGTAACTGAAACAACTACAGGAAGGAAACAGCTCGTAAATCAGAAAGATTAACGTGAACTGATAACATTCGATACACCGTGTATACAACATACGCTATTCAAATAAAATCTCATCGATTGTCCTTCTATCCTTGGCATAAGATGTATTTCAGGAATTAATGGTTGGGTGCGAAGTATGACGCTCCGACGGATAGCGGTCATGGCCCTGTATTGAACATATCATGCTGCGATAGTTGATTTTGCAGTGTGGAGGAAGCACTGGTGACCTGCTGACAGAGGCAAAGAATGATTGAAAAGCAAGACACAAGGCGAAATTATTTGTTTGTCAACTTTAACATATGTAATCCATAGGTTGTAGGTCACAGTTAGTGTGTAGTAGGTAAATTTATGCTGTAGCAGATCGCGCACCAAGAAGCTCCAATGTAGTGCAATAGCCAATAATGAACAATTATTTAGTACAATTCATTTCTACATACACAAACTTCGAGTTGTTTTATTTAGGCATTACATTGAAATTCAAATAGAGGTACTTTTCCCGGCTAGCAAATATTTTGTCGATGAAGATTCAGGTTTTATGTAGTTGACGAAGGTCCTACCTTGGTAATCTGGGAAAGACGATGATGTTTTTGTTCGTGTTGTGATTTGTTATTTGTATTTAGTAATATTCTCGTTACAAATTGCAGGAAGATCTTTCGAACGGTGAAGATGTTGCCACTTGTCCAAGCTGCTCCCTCCTTCTGAAAGTGATCTACGACGCGGACCAGTTCCAGGAGAGTGAGACAGTTTCTATCCAAGTCTCGACTCAGTTGGCAGTCGCTGCTCAATAAATAACTTTTCATAAAAATTCTTATCCGAAACCAACAACATGAATCGAGGACGTGGAAGACCTGGTGGGATGCGTGGAGGTGGTCGTGGAAGAGGTCGAGGTCGAGGTGGGGCTTCTCCCAAGAGCCCAACTACTTCAACGTTCAAAGGAAGTCCGATTGGAACCCCAGTGGGCAATAACGCCACTCCGGGTACAGCTCCAACAGATGTTGTTCGTCCAGTCGTGCCTCCGCTCTATCCTACAGCACCGCGGATTCCTCCCGGTCGAACTGTAGGAACTAAGTTTGCCCAAGTTTACTTGAACATCCAGGAGTTCTATCATAGCAATTTCAACGTGGAGTTCTCCAAGAAGGAACGGTGTCCTTTCAACGTTAATCGGTTCACAGACAAATACGACAAGCCGTACAGTGTTGATCCCAAACTAGTCGTGACTTTGGACACGAAGCGACTTCCCAAAGAACTATACGCTAAAAACGTAAAAATAGTGAGGAAGAAAATCATGACGGACCAAGATGCTCGTAAGAAGTTGGAGGAGTTGAGTGCGAAAGACGAGTTGAAGGGAGAGGGTGAAGGTAATTGTATAGCGACTAGTGATTTAAAACATTTTTATACTATGCTACAGTACAGTTTAAAATAAGTTGATGACTGTTTTACTATTTCTAACTAACAGGTAGTGACTCGGAGGAGCCAAAGTCCAAAAAAGCGAAGTTAGAGACGAAGGACGAAGAAGACGTCGTCATGGAGACACGGGAGGACGCGGCAGATCTAGAAGATGAGGATATGGAGGAGGTTGACGAGGAGTTGGACGAAGGGACTGACTACATGTCCAACTACTTTGACAACGGAGAGGACTACTTGGATGAGGAGGACGATGCGCTTGAAGACGGAGCTGTCTTCTAAAACTACTCCTAATTGTGCAATTTCTTATGGTTGAGTATAGTGCGCAAAGTCAGTACTTACCATTCTGATATTTTACTCGGTAGATATTTATGAACTGAAGGATTCCTCGAATTATTTTGTTGTTGGATAAGAAAATAAACTGTTGAGCGGTTGAGGAGAAGTTTGACAAGTCCATTTGTTGTGTGTTTGATTCATTCATGTTTTCGAAGAAATGCAGTAATTAATTATAATAAATTTTTAATCATGGTATATAATAATAAATATAAAATTACTTATCATTAATTTCATTATTAACATTTGTTATATGTAGTAAATATCGGGTATCATCGTTTACATCGTTCATACATTCACATTCACATACATTCACATTTCGCACAATATTATTGCGATATTGCAAGGCCTAGCCTAATAAGCATGCCATGCTTAAAACCTACATATAGAGATAAACCCTTTTAAAATTCAATGGGCGCACGTGTATAAAATGAATACCACTTGCCTTGTTTTACAGCACATGGATTTAGCCAGCTGTAGCAAATTTAAAACAGCATTGTTCAGTTCATCATGTTTTGAAAATCATGATCATAATGATGTTCCACTTGGCGTGGACGAAACTACTATAATTCATTACTGAAGCCGAACTACAAATGCGACAAGTAAACTTACCATTATGCATATTATAGCACCTAGCACCTAGCATGCATGCGTTCAATATGTAAAGAATTGAATAAGCGGGCAAGATGCACGTTCTTCAGTCAGAAGAGTTGAGAAATTCAATAACCAAGAAGTGAGAGTCAAGTCAAGTCACAAGTCAGATCAGAGTTTCTTTGGTCATCAAAGGTGAAAGGTTGGAAAGGTGCTGCTGGTCGTCATCGTCATTCAGGTTTCGTTCCCAATGACCTGTTGCCTGTCACCAGTGACTCATTGAAACCTTTCACCCTCATCGGACGCGGACCGGGCTTTCACATAGTATCAAATATTAAAATACTAAGTTCAGTTTATTGAATTGGACTGAACACTGAACTAGAGTTTCGCGACTCATCATCAGGTCAGTTACCACTAAATTATTCGTGTCAAAGCACAAGGATGACAGACCGCCGGAAGGAGCCTCAACAGCCTCTCTGGAGTGACCCGGATGATTTAATTTCGTAAGACCCCTACATCCTAACGCCAGCCTCAATCTTTACTAATTGTTTTCATTTCATTGGCCTGAAGGAGAAGAGCCATGTTTGACAGTGTACAATGTAATTTTTGAAATAGAGACAAGGAAGGACTTTCTATCAAACATCCCAAATATGAAGCAAGGACAAATGGCCTCTTTCGTGACCGACTCGTGGAACAGTATGAGGCTATTCACGGTAGACCAAAATGGGCCGAACCGACAGCCAAAAGGAATGTTGAAGTTGAGAGCAGTGATGACAGCGGAGATGAATCCGAAGACAAGGATGGAACTAGAAAGAAAATGCGTTATTCTGGAAACAAGACGCAGCTAAAATTCACTCGCTTAGCGAACTTAAATATGGATGAAATTGCTGGAGTGTGTAACGATGGAACGGACATAATTCACTCATTGAAGTTTCATCCGCAAAGCAGCATTGCATTAGTTGGTGATTCACGGAATCGTGTGTCGTTCTATAGGGTAAGGAAGGGAGTAAACTGGTTTGACTAGGAATTCTGTCATAGTACATAGTAGACAAAATGCTAAGCTAAAGATGATTTTGGATTTATGTACTTCAGGTTGATGCGGTTCAGCGATCGAGGGTCGGATTCTTTGAAGTACACACCAACAAAATATGCAGTGCTGTTTTTTCCGCTGACGGGGAGGAAGTATATGTAACTGTGGGTCAAGGACACTTCTGGGTTTATGATATGAGGAGCGGAGCACTGACAAAGGTTAACCCTGACGCGAAGTACAATCGGGAGGCCATTAAAGTAAGTTATTCATATTTGAACAGATTAAGCTTATTCGGATAGTTTCCAGCTTTTTAATGATGTAATACGAATTCAAAATTTCTCAACAGCGAATTGTAGTTGGACCTAGTAACGATGTCTTCTTCGCCTTGACAATGTCATCAGTTCGCGTATATAGCCGGCAGTCAAAGGAAGTGATCGCTAGTTTGTATGCCGACGAGGCTGTAGGAATTACCTTTGATCCGGCTGGGAATATAATTATTGCGAACAGTGAGTATATATCATAAACTCTGATGTATTTGCTAGGTTGTTTATATTAATTGTGCCGAACGATATCTAATTAATACTAATTGGATATTATAGGTCTAGGAGCAATCTACAAATACGACGGCAAGACTTATGCATGTAGCGATGTTTCTCGGACAGCAGCAGTTGACAGTGTGACATGTGTAGTCTACTCCAAAGTAAATGACGCCCTGTTCTTGGGTACTTCATCTGGAATAGTCAATGTAAAGCCATACACTCCAGTCCTAGATTCTCCCACAATGAAGGATATTAAGAATTTGCGAACAGGAATCACCTCAATTGTTTCAAATCATACTCAAGAATTAATTGCTTATGCTTCGATGCATACGCAGAATGCTGTTCGGTTGGTAAGTTAAAAGCTGAAGTCGTCGATGCTGACTTCCACTTCGTTTGTACAATTTAGTGACCTACTATTTTTTCCTCTAGTATGACGTCCAAGGAAGTGCTGTTGTTCCAAACTTCCCAACTTTGGAATTTGTAGGACGGATAAACTCATTGGATGTCTCTCCACATAGCGGCTTCCTAGGTGTTGGAAATAATCGTGGACAAGCCATTCTCTATCGCTTCGACAATTATGATGGATACTAAGGTTCTTATTTTATGGTCCCAAAATCCGAGCATATTTTTATTTGATGACTCTTTTTACTTCAGATAAGACGTAATAAAACTACAAATTATGTCATTCGTTCTAATACGCTGTGTATTGCATCTCACAGGGTACTTTTAAAGATTACAGGGTATCTGTAATTTTGGTGCGTCGTTTCATATCATGTGACTAATTGCGAATATACAATCGACATGAACGAGAGAGTGAAGAAAACATTAAAACTCGGATTTATGGCGATATTCAAATACGAAATGTTCAAAACGTCTCGAAGGCCATCATGGCATAAATTGCTAGCCTTTCTTGGTATGAATGCAGATATGCATCGATTTTCTAGAGATTCTACATCGAAAATTGAAACAAAAACGAATGATTGGCATTACATTGTGCATGTTTAAAAAGTACATTTGTAATTTTAATGAAAATGAAGCCATACATTGGAACTTTTGCTGACTTAATACAATACAATATTTGACCTCGCAATCGCAAATCGCAACTCGCTTTTACTTTTAAATCACAATGACGGTAGTGAAAGTGCGTCACTAGATTCTCCTTGATGAATATCTAATTCATTTTGGTCACAAAGACGACAAACCTGAATACAAGGTTAAAATAATATACTAATCCTCTCTCTGAATTGACTTAACTACTGGATTTACTGTTATACCTTCGATTCTTCATTTTGGAAATTTGGTACACAATTGTTTTAGACATTTTGACGTTATGCATGCATGCGATTTCGATGCTCCACAACAGCGGCGTGCAGAACATTTATGTACAATAGCTCCATACCATGCCTCCATAACACATTAGCCATAGTAAAGGCAAGTGACTGATTGTCTACATATATGAATATGAAGAGATGTATGGAAATTATTGGAAATGTAAAATGAAGAGGTAATTATACCATTTATGCCTCCAATGCTGTTCTGCTGTACATACATGCAGTTAATACTACATATTATTACTACTGGTGATAGTAGTGATACAGTAATTGCTGTGTACAGACAGAACACGTCACCATCGAAGTTTGAACGTGGAAATAGATAGTCCATCCCATGCTTTGGCCTTAGAAGAACTGAACTCAAGTGGGTTTAAACTTTTAAACACATGGTACAAGTTGCCCGTTTTGACTTTTGATCTATCTCTATTATTTCAATATAATCATCTGGGCAGAAAACGAAAACACTTCAGGTTCAGTTAAGCCTTCATCCCCAATTGTCAATTGTCAACGCGGAGTGAATTTCAATTCAACTAGGGTGGTGGATTCCACATAATACATTTTTTGCTTAACTCTATTTGATTCATGCGTATTAGCTAATTTAGTCAGTTGAATTCTACTCGACGTCTAGGATAGACGTTCACCAAGATGGAGAGAAACCTGAAGGGATTTGGTGAAGAATTCACCGACTACAAATTCAATGGGGTAATATATCAAGATGCAAAATCAATTACAATATTCAATTTGCATTCAAGGTTTTCCTTTTTCCTGGTACTTACTATACTAAGTATTTATTATTCTAATATTATGCTGAATTTAGATTCTGGATTGGTTGATCACCTTCAACGATCCTCGTGAAATCTGGAAGGCCCAACCAACCTATTTAATTTCCGAATTTGCTTTCCTGACCATCGGCTTGCTCACATTCATTCATTGTAAGTTTACTAATTCATTTAAATATATAAATAAGGATGCGCTGCTCACAGCTGGCTTCAGCAAAATACCAAAGAATTTATGTATAAAATTGTACTTCTAATTTTGAATAATAGCTCAACGCGTTGGAGGACGATTTAGATGGTTATGGCTTGCTTGCTTTATTCATGGGCTCGTGGTTGAAAATGTCACATTCTGGACACCCGAGATCAACAATTTCTGGCATTCACAAACAACCATTGTGCTCTTCGGACGTCGCCTTCCACTTCATATTCTGTGCCTTTGTAAGTAGGTCATTCAGTGGAAAAAAGAATGCTTAGTTTAGCACATGCCAATGATTCTCTACAGTAGTTTTTTTATTCTATGAATAGATCCCACATTCATCTACTCTGCATCCGTCTGTGTTGCTCGTCTTCGACTTGGGAAAATTGCTCAAGCCGTTGCAACGGGACTTGCCGTTGTCCTGATTGACATTCCGTATGACATCATGGCTGTGAAGTTTGTGCACTGGACCTGGCATGATACAGATCCTAACATTTATGATCGTCACTACTGGGTTCCCTACACGTCCTACTACTTCCATGCCACCTTCGCCTCCACTTTCACCTTCATGTTTCATTTCTGGAGAAGGCGCTTATGTGAGAATGAAGTCGAGAATCAATGGGTGTCAGACAAGAGAATTTCCCGGGAGTTCCTGTGCACAATTCTCACTGCGTTGTCCGGAATGCCCGGTGGCGTGTTCCAGTTCCTGCCGCTATACCATCCACTCCATGACTACTTTGGAATTCATACTGAGAACTGCGTCATTACGCTCGTGGTCATCTACTTTCTTCTGGCTTGGAAGCAGGACAGGAATCCTATTCGGGGATCTCGACCCAATCAAAGTAAGTACGATCTTAGCTATCGTATTTCTTTGAAAGGCAAAGGTGTTAAAGTTTTCTCATTTTTAAGGAAATAGAAACCCTGGAAATCCGCCGCAAGCAACCATTACTCTTAAACTTCGTTTGAAACCAATTTTAGACTTGGCAATTATTTTATAAAATATCGGGAAATAGACTTTTAAATTAGGTTAGAAATTAGGTTAGGCTGCAGTGAAAGATTAACAAATAACCGGTGCAGGTTTAGCAATTTCAACCTGTCCTGCAAAAAGGCTCAGCGATAAGGAAATTATAAAACATCACTTGAAAGACTGTGATGGAAAAATTTGAAGTTATAAAGTGGAGACAGGTGCTCCAAAATTCACTAATACAAGTCTGACATTTGATATGAAGTAAAATGAGTATCAGGTGCAATTTCGTTCAATAGCCTTTCAACGAATCAAAAAATTCATGCGGTGGCGAGCTGACATCTTACACCCAATTGATATGTTCAATATGTAAATGCATGCTAGAGCCTGGGGAAAGTTTGGTCCGCATTGTGTGCAGGCGTCAAATTCAAAATCGCCATAAGATCTTAAGTGCACGTTTGATATCCTTTGACACCAGTATTAACGGCGAAATGCTGACCAACGGGATTTCAACCAATAGAGTCGGAATTATTCCAACTTTTAGCATCCTGACCTTAATCTATCTGTAATTTGATTACAGGTGACAGTAAGGGGTACGGACTGAATGAGATCGTCCTGGGACTTATCCTTCACTATTCAGTGTACTTGGGAATGGCGATTTTTGGTAACCCTGAACATGAAATTTCCGTCGGACTCCACGAGACAATTGGGCCTTGTGATAAATGGACTGAACAAAAGACGCTCTTCACGTTGGTCACTGGCGAGGTATGCCCAATTGATTTGCGTTGACCTATAATTCATTAAAACTCAGTAAGACCTTGCTAATGAACTATTGTACTAGACAAACAAGCGCCGTTCATACCTCTGCCTGAAGGAATACGATGAGAAATACTTTGACTTCAAATGCTTGAGCAAGGAACCGAAACAATATTCGGAATGGTACACAATTTGTGGAACTCCGTTCCCGAACCGTGCTGAATATATCCAGGTTGGTACTTGGAACTGTTACTTTTATCTTAGTTGTGTATAACTTGAGAATACCTAATTCCAATTACAACAAACGCTTGATTTCAGGTCCTGGGTTTAATCTGCTTCGCTGCCTTCTTCTTCTTCCGTGCCATGCTATTTTATTCGGCCCCCGAATGGGACACAAAGAGAAAGAACGGAAATGGGAATAAGACTAAGAAGAATAAATAATGAAATGGCATAAAGAATATCAAGTTACATGCCTATTCTCGGCCCACCTCGATGTTCTGTTTATGTCTCCTTTATTCACTGATATTTAATAATTTACAAACGTGCTCAACTTGAACAATTAAAAATAAAAGTGAATCAGAAATAATGCCGCTTTTAGAACTAAAGTTTACGAGCTGTACGTACATGTACATCATCGTGAATCTTGAATCAGAACATGATTGAATATTTTAAAAGGAAATACTTTCACGCAATTTAATTGAGTTAAATGTCCCTGTTCAGGAGCTTCAAGATTTGCACCCGTTGTATTCTTTTGAGATTCCTGTTCTCGACGAGCAGATATACTTCATTTTTTTTTACAATCCTTTATTCAGGCTTCCACGATAAAATTGTAGATACACGTATATAGAAATGTTTATAATAGAAATATTTCGTATTCATTTTGATACATGTGGGCATGTAGACATTTCTGGATCAATCACCCAAATGTTTGACAACAGCTTATTAATAGCTGACAATCTAAAAATATAAAGTTTGATGATAGAGTATAAATGCCGCCTGAAGCTTAAAATTCATCTGTAGCGTAGTTCAAATCAAATGGTTGATCGAGGCCCTGGATTTGGGTTTATAGGTCTGCATTCTGCTCGATGTTCTTTGAGCAGCCACGTTCTGGCATCTTCACTATTGTAACAGACTTTTCGCCGGTGCCCTTACGCCTGGCTCTTTGACGTTGAGAACTACATAAAGCCAATAAATTAAAGTAATGTCCAATTTTTGTTAAGAATGAAAAACATAATATAAATAACATTTTTGTACATGTCGATTTTCAAATATCCAAAAACAATTCTAGTAGATACGTTGGAGATGAAGGGTTTATTTCGGCGGCCTTTGTTTAGGCCTGGAGATGATTCATTGCGTTCATGCAATTACGCAACGCCGCATAAAGCGGGTGTTGAATTTCGGCCTCTTCATCTCAGTACATACGTCCACCGGTACAGAATCTGATACTTATGAATATGAACAGAACATACATAAGAATTCTATTGTGTTGATTTTGTTCCACCTTGACTCTTCTGGCTTGGGGTAAGTCCAAAGCACCTGTTGCCGTGTTTTGGCCTGGCCTGGCTTTTTGTGGTATCCTTAGTTATACACGCAGCAGGGAGACTGAGTAATGCAAAATAAGTGGCCTGAGAAAGACACAACAAATACCTCTTCGTGATGCGTTGCGTGCATTGTTCATTATTGTATAGGGTGTGGTGACACTACACTCGTCGTACCTCGTACCAGTGAAAATAATGTTCCTGCCAGTGTCATTTACCCGCTGAGGAATACCCGTTCAAATAATTTCATATTCAATTAACAATCATGTTCTGAGCTTAACTAACTGTTAGTAGATCGTAGACAATTAGAGTTTGTGTAACGGTTGAGGGTAGTTTTTAGTGTGAAGGAAGGGATGACTGTACAAAGTAGACCTAACGTGATGATGTCCAAAATGAACCTGTCAGTTTTGCTGTGTTGTGCCTTGTTAGGATTACAGATTGCCGGTAAGTCAATTTTTGAACTCAAGTAATAATAATATTAAATTATATTCATATAGACAACAGATGCTAAAACATTTGAAGACCTGTGAATATTACTAAACGCCGGTATATTTAACTATTTGTGTTTTATCGTTACAGTATTAGTTGACAGTCAAGTTTTGTTCAATTCTGAGCGAGATGAAGGGATTTTGCACTGGTGCACTGTCAATATTGAGGAACAAAGGAAGTGTCAAGCTATATCAGAGTATTTGAAGTCGACCACTATCGTGTACCCAGGATATCAGCAGCGATCAGACGTATTTCAGCTTGAATGCAATCAGGTAATACGTACACACGGAACGGATACAGTTGCATATAAATGATAAATGTACAACGATTATTGTAAACTTGGAATCCCAATACACATGCAATTAAAACGCAAACCCATAATATGTGAATATTATATTCCGAGTTTATCAGTTTCATGTGATTCTGAACCGTTTAAAAGCGTGTTTAAAAAATGATGACACTTGACCCTTTGACCCGTCCAAATTCCTAAGGCATGCGAGGTCATGAGCATTCATGGTTATATTTGGTATCTTTCGACTTATAATTGAAGAAATGTAAAGGGTCTTGTTTTGTGTTTTATATTTTGCAATAAAGCATTCTATTGTATTTTATCTACATATGATAGCGCTTCAGAATTACAGTACGCATTTGTCGATCTTGTCAGCTAATAAATACGTGAATCTTTGAATTCTGTCTCCAGACGTACAACAAGGACGAGTGTATGCTAATGATCGACAATAACCAGGCGGATATAACAACGCTGGACCCGGGTGAAGTATTCGTGGGTGGGCGATACCACAGTTTAGTGCCAATTTTAGCCGAGCTTTACCGCGTGGAAGGCGGTAGTGGGACGAGTGACAGGATGCATGCTGTTGCTGTTGTCCGAAGGTCACTGCAGCTGGACAGCTTGAGAGACTTGCGAGGGAAGAAGGCTTGTTTTGCTGGAGTCGGAACTTTAGCGGGATGGGTGCTTCCAATCAGCAAGGTATGATTTCTATGAAATAAATGAAAGTAAATATTTTTATATCTTAATTGAATTGGTGTCGGTATTGAATTCAACGATTTGAACTCTTTATAGCTAATGAAGGAAGCTGAAATGGGAGTTGTGGATTGCAATAATCATGTCAAATCCGCCATGGAATTCTTCGGTCCAAGCTGTGCCGTCAACTCTCTCTCAGACAAATACAATCCGCTGGGAGACAATTCGGATAAGCTCTGTCAAATCTGTGGAAGTAGCTATCCTGGAGTTCGATGCACGAGCAATGATCCTTATGCAGGATATCAAGGAGCCATTTCCTGTCTCCTCGACCAAGGAGAAATTGCATTCGTGAAACATTCCAGCGTTTTGGAGTATTTCAACCAAAGACCAAATTATGACCTTCCCTTCAATCAAGTAAATAACTTCACGGGTGCTGGGAATTCCTTCAGTAATTTCTTCCCCTTCACAACAACGAGTACGACAACGAGTCGACCTTTTGGATTCAACTTTTCACCCCAGTCACAAAACACTTCGAATTTCCCATTCAATCAACGTAATTTTGATAATCAACCTGGACAACGGACATGGATTCCTGATGGCTCGACGATTCGCCTAACCACAGACGGAAAGATGAGTCTTTCAGAATTCAAACAGAGTTTTGAACTCCTCTGCCCCGATGGACGACGGAGAAATGTTGAAGACTGGAGATCATGTTCATGGGCTGAACTTCCGGCTCATGCACTTGTAACTTCTTCTGCAAAAAGTGTCTCACTTCGAACCCGCTACCAAAGATTCTTACTCAACTTGGTGCCACAGTTGAGAGGGGTTTCTAGTTCGGTCACTCCAAGCCCAGGCAGACAACCGTTTGGATCACAGAATAATCCTAACCTGCCACCACAACCGGTGAACCCTTTTGAGTCAATCCCAAGGTTTGGAAATCGGAGTAATTTGCTCTTTCAGGTAATGTGAAAGTAATCTTAATGAACCTGTGCAAATACATAGAATTTTACGACATTGTCGCGCATGCGAGAGAATCGTGAAGCTTTGTCTCGCTCGCTAGAGCAATTGAAAGCTGAAATTCCAACGAACAGGAATTACAAATAAGGCTAATCTGAATTTGAGGCACATCTTAAAGTTTTGACGCTGCTTTTAAAAAGCATATATTTCCTTAAGCTTAAACATTATATTGGTTATTGGTATATATGGAACATTGCTAAGTGTGATTTGAATCGCGTAAATGTGAAAGGATTGTTCTTATTGTAAACATTTCAGGATGCCACTGTGGAATTAAAATCGATTTCGGAGCAAGATCAGACATATACCAAATATCTTGGAGAAAGTCAAAAGGACATCTTGGACATCAGATCCTGTCCCGTCGGACGGGTTACACTCTGTGTAACATCGGAAGCTGAGATGACAAAATGCATTAAAATGAGGGTAAACGATGAAACAATATACATTCCTTTCATTTCTATGGTTCTTGCTGACAGTTTATAAAAAAATGATTTTGGTATTCAGACTGCTCTCAACGCTCAGCTACTAAAACCTGAAATGAGTTGCTACAAGGGGCACAGCCATCTGAATTGCATGCAAGCTATTCGAAACGGGTAACAATTTACAAATAGAAAATGTATAGTCATCATGAACCAGAATTTTAATGCACTTTGAATTCTAGAGATGCGGATACTGCTGTGTTTGATGCTGGCGACGTGTACAAAGCGGGACTACAATTTGAACTTATACCGGTCCTTGCGGAGATCTATAATCTTGGCGCTCCCGAGTACTACGCAGTAGCAGTTGCATATCAAGGAGACGCAGAAACAGAACTAACTTACTTGAAAGGTTAGATCGTTGTGTGCTTAATCACTTAATCAATTCGTCTTGTTCAAAGAAATTTTGTGAGAACCAGTACTTTTGAATATGCCAAAGTATGACCCCCTGTTGAACTCATTTCTCTGATGACAGGGAAGCGATCATGCCATTCTGGAATTGGGCACGGAGCGGGTTGGGTAATTCCAATGGCCTACTTACTTTCCAGTGGACGGATGCGAAGTTATGGTTGTGACTCCGTGATGGCTGCGTCGCAGTACTTTTCGAAATCTTGTGTACCAGGAGCCTTGAGCAAGGAAAATAACTTTGGTCAAGAACACAATAATCTTTGTGACCTCTGCCATGGTTCAAGTTTCTCATATTGCAGTCGAGATGCTTCCGAAGATTTTTACGGATACACAGGTCAGTGCAAAAATATTGAAATAATGCTTGCAGCATTCGTATTTAATATTCGATACCTGTTCGGATAACAGGAGCCCTTCGGTGCCTGATCGAAGGCGGTGGTCAAGTTGCCTTCGTGAAACACACAACGGTTAGTGAAGTTGCTGATGGAAAGCGAAAGGAAACCTGGGCAAGGAACATTTTGTCGGGAGACTATGAACTTTTGTGCAGAGACGGTTAGTTAGACTCTAGGTCATTTTTAAAACTAATTCCAAACCAAAAGCGATTGAGGAAATGGAAAGTGAAAAGAATTATATTTTCATCAGGAACTCGAGCTCCCGTGACGGACTACGAGAGATGCAACTTGGGGAAAGTGAAAGCAAATGCAATCGTGATTCGCGGCGGTTACAGCTACAACGAAACGGAAGCCAATGCCATTATCAACCTGTTCCTCTACGCTCAGCAGTTTTATGGAAGAAAAATTGAAGATGATTTCAAGTAACTAGACTAAACTCAAAAATAGTATTTTTTTGTGTTCACGGAATGGTGAATAAGTCTGACCGTTTGTTGGCTTCAAGTCAACTAACCATTCACGTGTGCTGTGTCATTCAAAGAAGTAGGACCATAACTACACAGTTCTCTTCATTTTGTTTCAGTTTTGGAATGTTCTACTCACCAGCCCCGTACAGTGATTTAATATTCCAAGATGCAGCTCAGCAACTTCAAGTGATTCCCAATGGCCAAAGACACTACCACAACTACTTAGGTCACACATTTCTACGAAACATGGCGCTGGTTGACTGCCGTGCCGCAGTGAGTTGCCTTCAAACCAATCTGTCTCTCTTGCTAACTCTTCTCACCAGTCTTGTAATCAATTTTTGGAGAGAGTGATTATGTAGGTAAATTAATAGAAACATTTTTATATATACGCACAGAATGCCTAGAATTGACACTGTGAAACAACAGAATCCGTCCCCTCCAATCCGTCTGCTTCCCCAAAGCCAGCATCTTATATCTGATCTTGCGTCCAAATGTGGGTGTTATTATGAGTGCCTGTCTATTTATTTAAGTTCCGGATATTTAATATATTTTGTCTTCTTGAATCTCTTTTCGAATATGAGTGAATGACGAACGCAGAGAGGATGCTGGTATATTGATTTCTACAGGATAAATTAATGTACAAATTAGCGGAGTATATTCCGTTCTGCAACAAACCCATCACTCTTGTACGTAACGTGTTCTTAAGTTTTTTCATCTTGCCAGTCAATCACTTCTGTAATGAAACCGGTATAACCTTAATACGACGTTGATATTTATCTACAAATTACATGACAAATAAATACATACCTAAAATAAAAAATTACTGCTGCAAATGTTTTATTGAATGTTGTTCAACTTTGTTCGTGACGTCTAGTTGTTTGCTTATAGCTATATAGTGAGTCAAGGATGGAAGTTAAAAGTATGTGTAGAATTCAATATGGCTCGAATCTCAAACTCCGATTGGTGCAAATCTTTCGGCTTGATTTAATTATTTAACGATTGAATTGGCTGCAGGAGCGAATTCATAAACTACTCAATCAAATCACCGCTCATCATTAGCCGGATCGTTTACATTTTGCTAAAATATTTATTGATATCTTGAAAACTAACATTATATGGAACGAATGTATGTATAAATAAGTGTATTACTTTTAACTTCGAGCTAATCGAACTTAAATTAAATTGATAGTATCTTCACCCTTCAGAAATCCTCATGAAGCAGCCACGAAAACGGTAGTTAGTTTAAACCTTTGTTGGAGGGAAGTACACAATGAAGCTCTTGATTTGGAACGGAGTAAACGTAGCTTCAAACGAGTTTCCAACGATGGGGACGTCCTCCCCAAGGGCTTCCAAGCCATTACACACATTGACTGCAGTTGGCGTAAACCCAAGGTTGATTCTAATGTAAAAAGAAGATCATGGAACACACTCGTTTATGAACATCGGAATTTTTAAATTCTTTTCTAAAGGCTTACGTTGTTTTAGCTCCTCCACCATAGGATTCATAGAGACGCACAAGAAGAGCATTTGGGATGTCATGTGCTGGCTTGAAAGCCTCAACAATGACCGCCTCGTGGTCAGGTGTAACCCAGTTGGTACTTGGCGCCGGGGTCGCAGCACCACTCAACACATTCACGTTGTTTGCTCCCAAGAAGTTTAGCTCATAAGCTCGTCGAATCACTTCCGATTCTTGGAAGGTGCCTGGAACAAAAATAGCGTATTAATATTAATGGAAGGCAAGTGCATTTTTAGAATGTTAATGATCTTGTGCACTTACCTTCGTGAGGCAGCACTGCATAGTGAATGAAGTGCTTGTGGATGTCAGCATTGGCGTCTGGATTCTTCGGAGCTCGAAGCAGCGACATTCGAACAATCTACGTGTCAAGAAATCAATTATACCGCTCGATATTTGATTGCAAATAAGCGACGTATTTATTTAAATACTACAAGTACTTACGTTTCCTCTAACGTTCCATCCGTACTTGGAATCCGTGATGAACGTCACTCCCTTGTCTGCTTGTGAAATGTCCATCCACCTGAAATGAATCTGATTTTAATCCACAGAACAACATGGAGGGTCAATCACCTAATTTCGTCCCACTTACTTGTGTCCACAAACTTCATACTTGGCCATATCCCAAGACGTGTTGATATGAGTGGGACGATTGGCATGTCCGTACTGAATTTCGTAAGTAGCTTCTCTCGACAGAATGTCCACTGGGAATTCAACCTGAAAACAAACGATACAAGAAATAAAACCGATGCTGTATATTCCTTGAACAATCCATTTTGCCAATCAAGAAACCTTGAGGAACTTGTGCTTCTCCTTCCAGTCCACAACGAGGAAGTACTCAATCATGGGAGAGTCGGCTCGAATGATTGTGTGTCTGGTGAGAGTACTGCCATTTCCGAAAGTGGCGCTCCACTTGTAACCACCCACAATGGGTCCGGTTCCAAAGGGAGCCGTAGTCGTCTCTCCGCTGAAGTCTGGTAAACGTCTCGTCTCCATGTGGTAGTCCATGACGTCCCAAGCGTCCCAGTACAACGGAATGTCATCGTAGATGTAGTACATTCCAGGCTCAGTTCCAGTATTTTTCAAGTCGTTGTAGACCACATGCTCGGTCCCACTGGGACCAGTGAAGTAGAGCGTCTCTGAAGGACGTCCCGTCTCAGTATATTCTAGCCGGATCTTCCCATTGTTGAAGGTTCCCACACCAGCTGCACCTGTAGTGTTCAATTAATTGGAGGTAACATCTCTAGCAGAATAGATTCAATGCAAGGAAAGCGTAATGCTAGAAACACTTTTAGAAACAGACTTACTGGTGTGTGTAACTGGAACTGGTGGGGCGATCGGAACAAGTGAAGAATAGCCAGAAGCCTTCAAATCAACCAAAGCAGCTCCGAACGTATTGGGAATCCTGTATCGTCCTTCTGGCGACTCTTCTAATTCTTCTGCTTGAAGTGTCACAGTCTGAACATTATCTCCCGACAGGCCTGTACCCGCATCAGGCTTGTTGAATACGACAGTTCTCAAGTCCCAGGAAAGTGGATTGAAGCCATACTGTGTAGTTCCAGTTCCCAAAATCAGAGTATTGTATCTGGCCTTGAGTGCCAGCATTTTGATGAAGATGTTCTCGTAGAGTTTCCAGGCATCTAGCGTGATCAACTCAATGCATGAACCAGGCAGCACGTCGTGAAACTGATTGAGAAGAAAGTCCTTCCAGCAAGTGTCAACTTCAAGAACGTCTCTGATGGTGGATACGGAAATGTATAATTCATTCAGGAATTCCAAATACAAGATAATTTTTTCTATAGATATTCGTACTTACGCTCGAAGTTGAACTTCATTTACTTTGCCTGTAGAATAGGCAATGGCCAGAATAAGTTCTACTTCACGGAAGAGAAACTCGCATTTCCTGTTGTACCATTTGATTTTGGACTGAAACAAAGAATCCGTTGTGGTATAAGTTCGTGTTGAAATACATTCTTGGACTTTGAAACTCAGCAGGTTAGTGTCATGAGTCAAATTACACGAGTTGTATTTGGCAACCCTCAATTTTCACTTAATTTAGTGGATTAAACTCATTATTCGATCTAAAAATCATGATTCTATACCCTCGCCCAGCCCACGCCGCTGTTTATGACTTTATCATTCAATTTTTACAGTTCGAAGAATATATTTCATTTTGATTTTGAGACTTTAGAGGATATTTGTTTTCCAATTTTGACCAATGAATTATTAAAATCCCAATCATAGCTTACTTGCGTGGTGTAGGTTCCATTATGCAACTCGAGGTACAACTCCCCAACCCATCTGTACAACTTGCTTGACTCCTTTTCCAGCTCTTCCCAGAAGTATTCGGGAGTACCAAATTCGATCCTTAACGGAATTAGTTCATTAGCAAGATATTACGTCTCCATAGTTTTGATTTGAAATCTAAATTACTTTGGAATGCCATCTACATCCTGCAGTCTTTGTTGACGTTCAATCATGGTTCGTGTAGGACCTCCACCTCCATCTCCGTATCCGTATAAGTAAATCCCAACGTTGGCTCGGCCTTTGTCTTCCGAATTGTTCTGTGAAAATAGGATCTCCTCAACTGTTCCGTTCATGTTGTACGAATTTCCAGGTGGGAAATGCACCAGGACTTCAGTCCCATCAATTCCTTCCCACCAGAAGTTATGGTTTGGAAACTTGTTCACCAAGTTCCAGGACATTTTCTGCGTCATGAATCGCTCCACGCCGACATGCTGTGGGGCATGGGGAAATATATGGTTGCTCGGAGTCTATTTCAATTACAGGGGTAGGGGTCAAAACTGAATATCTTACCTTAATCATTTGTGGAATTTGGGCTGAGTAACCAAAAGTATCAGGGAGCCAAAATTCTTTGCAGAGCAAGTTGAATTCTTGTTGAAAGAAGCGTTGTCCGTAGAAGAACTGACGCATGAATGCTTCTCCACTGTTATAGAGTTCACACGTTATAATCCTAAGATTTATAATCTACATAGACTAGCTGAAGGGCGTTTCAACCCACCTGGGAATGTTTCCGTCCATTTCAATCCATGTGCCACCAACAGGAACGAATTTTCCACTGGCAACGGAAGCCTTGATCTCTTCATAGAGTGGAGGATAGTATTGTTTCATCCAGTCAAATTGTTGAGCCTAAGAAATTACAAAAAAAAAATTTAAGTATGATCAGTGACCATTGAAAATGCTATTAATCTACTTTAACGCGGGTTACCTGGGAACAGGTGAAGACATATTGTGGATATTCTTTCATCAATTGAATTTGTGCTGACCAGGAACGAGCGCACTTTCGGATAGTTTCGTCGTAAGGCCAGAGCCAAGCCGTATCAATATGGCAATGGCCCATGGAGATTAACCGATGAGCCTTTTGTCCATTTCCTTCTGAGAAGAATATATCCGCAATTCGACCAGCCGCCCTAAAATTCAATATAAAACAGTTTCAGTTTTGAATATTTGTTGGAAATACGGTCACTTACACAAAATCTCCACGCCGGAGATCATTGACCATTTCATTGGCTGCAAAGAGAGCCTGATATCCAATATGCTCTCCGGATAAACGATCTCCCATTTGGTACAGCACTTCCAAGTCAGTGTATACTTTGTAAACACTGCGGTCAAATACAGCAATGTCCGCCTTCTGAAGTTGAAAAAGCTTATTCGGATTTGGTGGTGCTGAAATATGAATTTAAATCTGTTAGAATTGAGGGCAATGACAATTTATCATTCATCAAACCAATAATGATTGCCATTACCAATATTATCCCCTTCACCAGCTCCAAACATTCCGTTGCAGGAAATCTCAACGTACAAAATAAATGGAGGTCCTGCGACCCACTTCCTCGAAATGATGTACTCCTCACGGTATCCCGGAGACAAACCCTGTCAAATCAGTTTCAAACTTAAATCCTGCATTGTTTTATTCCATTTTGTGTACTTAGAATGTCTCAAATTCGTTAGTACCTGAAGAACTTTGCCATCCGTGCTCCAGACCGTGCCTTCAGTGTTCGAGTTCCATCTCAAATGAACCTCCTTCCCAACAAACGAATCGGGAACGGTGATCTCAAGCTAGTAAATTGATGAATGAATTTTAAAATTGATTCGGAAAAATATATTTAAACACGTCTTGCGCTATGGACTTACTTTGAACCAGTGCGTGGACCATGTGGGTCCAAATGAATCTCCAATTTTGGTATCTTCAAATACTTGGTTGATAACGTCCTCAAAAGTGTGGTTCAACCAGTCTCCATGACCCGTAAACTCCATGCTCCATTTTGTGAGGCCTGAAATAAACAGCCTCAGCTATTGAAGTATTGCATCTAGACTGGCTGTAGGCTATAGATACAATTCGCTAACCTGAGTAAGTGCGCAAAACTACAAACCAGTAACAAACAACATTTTTGGACAATTTTAAATAAAAGCCAATTTGTGCCGGGTCAAAACTATGTGATTCGGTGGCGATAAACTGCGTTCTTAGTTGATCAACTTACTTCAATGGTAAGAAAATACTTTTTACTAAACCGAACTATTTTTATTTGCTGTTAATTATACCCTTGTATTTCACCTGCGTATCAATGTTAGCGTCTGACAAGCTTAGCTCACGGTAGTATTTATTTATGCAATATACTAGAAGCAGCGTACAGAGCACAGGATCAAATCCGTTTATGTAAAACAAATGGTAATTAGTTTAAAATAAGTACACGAATCACTTACTGGTTAGCGGAACAATTTCTGCAGCGGGGTAGATCAACGTTCCCAAGTTGGAATCCCTGAACAGATTATTCGTGGACAAATACCCGGAAATACGTCCAAGGGTCGTGGTTCTGTTCTTGTGTATCGGTGCTGTGGTCGCCATCCTGTTGAGATGATACCCTTCCTTCAAAGTTCCCTCAAGTTAATCAGTTCAGTCCCAAATTCGCGAAACTAAAATTGCAAAATACAATGAAACAATTTATGTTGTAGTGTAAACCCTTCAGTTACTCAAGCCTCTAACGACTGTACTCTGTCAAACTGGGGAGTGCTATTTATATTCTGTCTCCTCTTGTTTCAAATTCCAGTAGGTTTATCGTGAAGCCCAAGATAAATAAGCCTTTGGTAAACTGACACTCAGTAAGAGTGTACAAAATGTTTAGACAACAGTTTTTTTTGTTAGTCCACATGTTCAAGCTAAACAATTGAGTTATTCAATATGTATACGTGTCACTCACGCACACTTTTGTACAGAGTTAAATATATGTACATACATAGACTGAGTCTTATGTGTAATGTCAAATGAAATTCGAGTCACATAAAACCCATTACGTTGCAATCTGGAGTAATCAACTTATTTGCATAATACATAAAATAAGCGCAAATACTACAAGAGCTCTGAACAAAGCTTTCCTTATCAAACTCCAGCTTAAAATCATTTGTAATTTCCTACAAAAACACTTACGAGGGCTTTGAACTCCAATTATCGTACCCCGTCAAAATCATGTGTAATTCGCCGCATGCGTAATATGGCCAATTATTATACATATAATTCTAATGGCTACAGATTTTCTTAAATAAAAAATCCAGTACTACCGTTGTTGGCCGTAAATTGTGAATGAAGGCTTCCTACCCGAATGCCATTTAAAGCACGTTAAGACGTCGCACTAAGATCGAGTTGAAACCCTGTAGCATGACCATCAGGTGCTCTATTATCAGGTCATTAGCAAGTAGATCTGTTGACTGTCTCGTGTCTCGACGTTTTAATTTATATCAGTCAAGCATCAAATCCATGGAGACAATTAGCCGAGAAACACCCACTAATGCCTATTTGTAATTTATGTACTGTGGGGCTGGAGCTTATCAGGTACCAGAGCTTCGAACGCAACTTCTGTCTGCTTCTATCCTGTGAGATTAATTTGGTTTGGGAAAAATACAAGGATTAATTATGGAAACACCAGAAGCCTCATACAGAGACAGTTACATAGCTGACATTGGCAGGTCATAAAGTTTAGGCCACAAACGCGTGATCAAGATTTTACTGCCCTGTTACAGGATAGGATAAGCGTTTCGAGTGTTTTGACTCTTGCTGCTTGCCGCACGTAAAAATAATTTAACTTTTCAGCAATGTAATATTGGTGATACAAAACTGGAATGAAGTGTTTACCATTCAAGCTGGAACTAGACAAAACGCACCATAATAGTCGTTAGTCGTTACTATCTGGCATTTTGGAACTTTGTTGTGTAAACCATATGACATGTCATGGTTTTGGGTTTCGATGGACTTTAGTTTCTGTCATGTCGGAAGTTTTGGTTTTAGCAAATAATTTGAAAAGAAGTAGAATGAACTGTACTAATTATTTAGCCAAATATAGCTACGCGTGCCGCTGAAGTAAAGGGTATCGTAATTAAATTACTAAAACCAAAACTTCCGACATGACAGAAACTAAAGTTATAGTAACCTCGAAGCCGAAGCCATGACATTTCAAAAGTCTCGTAGGACCGGATTTAAATTGTTGCTTGGTAGACACATTTTCTAACGTAAATCCCCTTTCGCATATGATTGTAGGTTGTAAATTGTAAAAGTTGTAAAAGTATTAACGACTCTCACTGTATTTCGCATTCTGTGATTCGCATGCTCCAGATCAATCTATATAGTATGTAATTAATCCATTTATCAGCTGAGCATTAATAGCATTAAACTACAGAGAATCTGCATGGCAATGCCATAATTAGTTGTCCTTTAAAAATACACAATAGGCACTAAAATATCTACGCAGGATTAAAATCGTTATGAAAAATATCGGATGACCAGTCGATTACCTCACACCCACAACCTACACCCATATTCAAATGGTAGACTTTGCATGGGCCTTATCTTATCGGCACTGGGTGCGGATGCTTTGCTAAACAAATTAAATACTGTATAAATTATAAATAGAGCTTAAATGTGCAAATATTTTAATAACGCTAACGCTGTTAATCGTAGGCGTGTATTAATTATTTGAACGCTATTAGGATTAACTCTCTCATGACCCCAATATTCAATATTGTACGTTTCTCCGCCATCCGCGGAGCATCATGCATCAATTACATTAGAAACATGGAAAATCTGACATAATATTGTAATTAGATTACGAGAAGGAAAGAGAGAAAGGAGTAGGAAGGAAACGAAAGAGTTATTAGAGTAGAAGGAAACAGGAGGAAAGGAAAAAGAGCGAAGGGAATGGAGGATAAGGAAGGATAGACAAAAAATGAAGGGAATACAAAAGAGAGAGGAGAATGAGATTGAAGAAAGATGGAGGACAAGAATGAACAGGCGGTACCTACGGAAGAATGTCGTGGTTAAGGAGCCTTGAGAATATGAAGCTGTGTTGTTTGAACACTTTTGAGATTAAACAATCAAAAATATCATAAAAGTCTTCCAATAACAAAATATGTAGTATCTAAGTAAGTACAAATTCTTCTTTCGCTTCGCGCAATTGATTATTTAGAGTTTAGAGTTACGACCGCGACTTTTGAAATTGCAAACTTTATGTAAGAACGAGAAGTACGAAGCCCTTTCAATTTCGGAATGTCTGTTTAAACTGAACGCAGGAATTAGGATGTAAGTAGTGAAGATACAATAATATGTACTAACTAAATAATAAGAAATGTTTAGTTTGCTTAGGTCTTCAATATATAATAAAAATATGTTTTAAAACCACCAAAAATGGACTCCGA
>JAQFYU010000332.1:0-24305 GCA_034694905.1 Ceratophysella granulata | reverse complement strand
GATGCAAAATTAAAGCTAAATGTAGTAAAAGTTTACGACGTTGGTTGTAATACACACAGAGGATTTCTAAGCGTGTACCGTGTTCCTTACAAAATCCCGCTTTAGAATTTCGACGATTTTTCAATTTGATTTTGAATTAATATGTTTCAACATGGCTTGTGATTTTGAATATTTTTATCGACTAAATTTCGTTCTACTTCCATTTATTTTTTTCGAAATTCAATATCGTATTTTTGCACTTTAGCTATTTTGTGTATTTTAGTGCATTAGTGTATTCTTGACCCAGGGCGTATATAATTTAGTGATATATTCGTTTCAAACCCAGAAATGCGAATATTTCTACAGCTCAAAGCTCAAAGTACAATAGTGATTCACTCACAACTCACCACACCCAATGTCAAATTCCAACTTGCAATTTTAGAAGAATGCTTTCTTCCACAGGCCACAGCCCGAAGGCTGAAGCTAAAGATGCGGGTTTGAAATTATTCATGTCTTAATTATTAATGACACAAGGTGTACCTTTAATGGTGAATTCCTGTTAATTCAGGAAATGCAAATATTTCTGCAGCACAAAGCGCTGCGTCACAGTAACGCCCACGCCCAATGTCAAATCGAAAGAAATATTTGCTACATAATTCCTTCTGGCGAAACTGCTTCAAATGTATTGTGGTTTGAATAAAGGAGCTCGTTCAAACATTTACCCAAGGTAGACTTTCTTTAATGGCAGATTCCATGTTACCCGAAAATGCAAGGATTTGAATTCCAGCAAGGCCTGTTGGTAAAAGGGTCAAATTGGATATAACGTAGTTTGGTTTACCATTTAATTGGTAAACGCATTTCGCCATTGCAAATATGAAAGCTTCTCAAAATGCATTTTATTTTAAAGCATCCATTCATACACTCAATAATGAAATCATAAATTAACTGCAGAATGCCCAAAGTCAAATGGCAAAAACTTAATTTCCTTTGGAATATTGCATGATTCAATTTCTCATTTTGAAACCGTTTAACCTACACCATAAACCATAAAGCATGATTCTAAGATTGTCCATGAGAATCAAGTTTTCTCTGAATTCTATTATATTCTACGTAGTAAAAATAAGCCATCAAGCCCACAACCAAGTTTTACAATTTGGAATGAGGCATTGCATAATCCCTCGTGGTGTGTCGTGTGACTCACAACTCACAACCTTGGCTGACCCAGAAACTCACAGAATTAAGTTATTCTGGTTTCACTAAGTTTAGTTTTAAAACACATTGTTCTGTAGAATTATTCGTCTCAGAGCAATGTGCTTTTTTATATTCCCGGAAATATTTCGCCTGCACAAAGCTCAAAATATCGACCAACGCCAACTCAAAAAAATGTGGAAAGTTGCATAATTCTTCCTCGTGTAACCTTGACTGGCCTAGACAGACACAGAACAGGGTAATTCGGTTGTTGCTTGACTAAGCTCCATTGTACAATATGTACTCTTTCTACATGACAGATTTATTGTCGTCGCGGAATTCTTTCTTTGGTATAAGGAACTTTACTACCCGCTGGGTAATGCTAAATCCGTTACAGAATTTCTGCATCCTGATCAGTTCAAGCGAGGTTGAAAAATTTCGAAAAACTAAAAGCTTAGGGCATAATCCAGTCAGTCAAGTTGTAAAAACGCAAAAAAAACTTGAAAAACATTAAATTAAAATCAAGCCCCGAAAAGTTTTGAATTCCGAAATTCCGAAACAAGATCGTGATTTTGATATAAATATTTTTTAAAGATTCAAAATAGTTTACCAAAATTCGAAAAAATTTATTGAAAGACTTCAAAATATGCACAAAAATTAGAAAATTATCGAAATACAATTTGCAAATATGAACAAAAATCTTAGAATATGCCAAAATGTGCAAAAATTTTGGGACTGGAAAAAAGACGGTGTGAATGATTGAGATCTTGATTCCAACAAATCAACATCGAACCTCGGGAAAAAATATTTTTGTATAAAAGACCTTAAAATCAGAGCTGGATTTCTCCTGAATTATGTTCAATTTAGTAGTCAACTTTGGTCTAATTGTAGTTGAGTCAAATGTAGGACACCAAAACGTTTAAAAGGAACATCTTCAATTTGCATGAAGTATTAGGTCAAGGTATTGAAGTAGTGTCTGAATTAGAACTCCACGCAATAGCCCTGAATTAAATGCTAACCCATAATGTTTCAGGGTTTCAGAGTGCATTAACTCAGAAGGAACCTTCGTCGTAACATGCACAAGCACAACTCCCCGGGATGACGCCATAAAGAGAGACAAGAGGGAAAATGTTGAAGCAAATTTTTCACACGGCTCGGCTACTCTACAGATCTCGACGTTCTCCCATCATGCTCTCTGGCTGAAGAGCACTTTGTCTCACTTACGAGCCTATTTTTGCAACCTTCACCGTCCAACACTCGCACACGTACATTCCAATACATTTTCTTATACAAAATCCGGAAAAGTTGTTTGGAAGCCAGTCCGAAATGTCCTATGAGGCTTTAGTGAAACAAGGGTTGTTTCAATAGGTATCCGGAATTTTGAATGCAGAAACAATTTTCATGATTGACGCGGTTTTGTTCCAGTTTTTGAACTGTGGACTGTGGTGGTTAGTCTCCAAACAAGCTTAAATTCTTTAGAGGACTATATTCAGTTTGACGTGCTATAACCAACAATGGGTAAATAATCAAGAAAATATTAGTATAATCCAGACGAAAAAACATTCTTATTCAAATTCAAGGTCACAATAGTATATATTTACTAGTCAATGCCCAAGTGTCTATTTTAGCAAGCAACTACAATTACAAAATAATATATTTTTCGTGTAATCATAGGTAAAGAAGAAGTTGAATCAGATGTCGATTCGACACATGAACAATGTAAAGACTCCGCATTATCTGGCGGTGGAAATGTTTAAAACTGGACCGAGGAATAGCCATACATCCAGCTTTTGACAGTCAAGCAAAAAAAAAGGATTTCCAACAACTTGTGAGACAACCCTCGGAATAGATTTGCTCACTCGTCCATACTCGAGCGAGAGTGTTTGAGTACACTACAATTATGTCTAGAGTCTTGGAGGAGATTTGGGGAAGAAATATTAAAAGTCAGGGATTTGGGGCCGAAGCTAAAGTAAATAAGCAAGAAGGTCTTTGAGAAGTAGTGAGAGAAAAATCTTATTGTTTCGTTCTGGAAAGAGAATCTCTTGGCAGAGATCCAGTCACATAGGCATAGGCTGATCAAATACTAAATAATTAGGTTTATACATAACATAACACATCTATTTTAGTATTGAGCTTATATGTATAACAAAATTCTGGTTAAAGAGTTAGTACATTAAGTAAGTGCCTGAGTCGTTTAGAGAGAGATACGAGACAACAACATGGACATAAAGATAACGAGAATACTGAGCACGGCGCTGAGTCCAAGCAAGCAGATTCAACTAGGAACAATGAATGAAATTGACCTCTAAACTGCTAAAATTATGCTAATTGCTCATTAGAATTATAGCTTTCTAATTGTGTAATTATCAAGGTTTGGCTACAAGTACAAGGGCTTCATCAAAAAAATACATGCAATTTGCCCCTGGAGAAAAGAGTCGACATGGGCAAAAACAACTGACCGGATTATGTTTGAAACGTCATCAGTTGAAAGAATTCTCAGTTGAAGCCCGGGTTTTTAGAACTGGTAGCTCTAACGTTGGTAATTACTGGAAAAGAAAGCATCGCATAAAATTGGACGCGTGGCTTTAGAAAGGGAAGATGTGAAGTAAGTAGTGAAGTTTATTGTACTTGTGATAAATGCAGGATAGTGATGAAATGCCATTCTGTAACATACATGCCCCTCATTATTAGTACAGGAGCTTGTCGTTGAATTTTGTGTGCAGACAACAGGTCGATCAACTTGATTGCTGCTTTTATTCTAGCCGAATTGGTACGGGAGTGTAATTGTACTTTGATGTGCGTGGTGGTGGAGAGCTTAAGGATGAGGCAGAAGACGGCCTGAGTGAGCTCACTAATCATGGATCTTCAACTGTCGCACTCAATCCACGCCCTTTCACTTTCTTCAGACATTCTTCCAATTTTCGGATGAAAGTATCCACGTCTGACCTTTCCATCCCGATCGTGGCAGCGGCCGTAAGGTAGGGTTTTGGATACACACTACAATGTGCGCCCCATCCACGGAACTGATGATTCTCAATAGTTTTTGTCTCACAAGCAGTTACAACACGAGATCCTTCAACATTTCGCTTGAAGAGCATAGAACCAATTCCAGTCAAAATCTCATGCCTGATTGAGTCTGGACGATCCGTGCCGATGTTGCTCAACGTCATTCCTAATCAAATTCAGACAGATTCAGACCTTATTAGCTCCTCCTCTTTCTCCAAATCTCATTTCCTTCCTTTCTATTCCTCTGTCATTCTCACTTACCCACTGAGATCTGATTATTTTTAGTTGCAATGACTTCCTCTCCGTATCGAGGTGCGAGGACTTCCAGTCGCTTCTTCAGATACTCATAGTTTTCTTTCCGCTCAACGAGCAAGTTTCGATAGGCTGTGGAGCCCATGGACAAAAGTGTAATGAAGACATCAAGTGTTTGACTCGATGATGCCCGACCTATGATCCGGAGGAATAAGAATGAGTGAAAGTCGGTTGACATGGGGAAAATGAGGGGGTAAATGAGCCATATGACCAACCCGGATAGGCTTGACGAATTTTTCGAATGAGCTCCTCATTGAATCCAGCAATGATTGCCCCTCCGACAGGAACCATTAAGTTTTTATCGGTACTCTGAACGAAAACATCGAGTCGGCCAACCCTGCGGGAAAAAAGGAATGTACTTTCACAAGATTGTCTTTCTCTGTGTACCAGGACTCACATGTCATGTGAATCCATGCATTATAAATGAAACAGATTGTTTAAGGATAAAGAGTGACTCGAATCCAATCAAATCAAAACCTTCTCATCTCTCTACCAAACACAAAAACAGAGAAAGTTCCTCACCGGAATCCCTCCCGGATCTGGAAGATGCATTTTCCACTCTGAAGTCCGTACGCGTTGTTTACTACATGAAATATATTTTGGTCCTTGCAGATTTTTGACACTTCCTCCAATGAATCACAGGCTCGAGGAGCAAAACAGCTCGTGGTCGTGAGGACACAGAGAATGTTCTCATGCCCATAGACCTTCACTGCTGACTCCACTTCATCCACGTTGGTCTGAACTTCGTCTTCAACCAATTTTCCTTCAACGACAAGAGGCTCAAGCCCTGCGGAGAAAAAAAGAAACCCAGAATATCAAGTAGAAAAATCAAGGAGAATATCTTCAATTCGAATAAACAAACTTATGCTTCCTAAACCAAACAAAATAGAAGTTTCACAAGGGTAATAAAACCTCCAAATTGGCTTTGGTCCAGACATTTAGAAATAATTCAAATCCGCTTTATGTTAAGCCATTTTACTACTTCACTTGAACTGGGTCTTTTTTGGTCGGATTCTCGTCCAACTGTAGATTCAGAACTCGGGTCTCCATGCCCTTTGATGTTCTTCCTCGTTCCTCCTCCAAACGTTCCGCCAATGGGAAAAATACAATAGGAGCAATTTAATAAGAAGGAAATCACAGAGGCTCAAAACAGCCATGTTTCTTCCAGATACAATCAGATGAAATCAGACTCGGCCTTTTCCAACCAGATTCTTGGAGAAGAAGAACAAAAGACGAGAGGAGATAAGAAAACAGATTCCAAATTGTTTCATCTCCTTTCTCCCACAAGGAAAAATTATAATTCCGACAATCTAATCGTCTACTAAATATATTGAGGGCCTACTAAAACATTTACAACTCAGATACACTCAAATGGCTCCGGACCAACCAAAGGAAAGAGTTTAAACGAGAGAAAGAAAATGCGAGGCTTGCTTTCTTTGGAACGAAATTTCTCCTTTCACTCACTTTCACCGTCAGACCGAATGACGTGAGCTCAGCCAGTTTCTCAGATCTAGGCATTGATGGTTCCAGATATCTTTTGATACTTCACTTAGGAACTCAAATTACATCAAAGTTTTACAATGTCGGCTTACTCACATATTCTAGATCTAATTCAAAACCACTTTGGTCCAAATTCTCGGCGTTCAGTAAACTTAACATTTGGTAGATGTACTTTTGGTTTAGAGTATTGAATTGAAGCGTGGCTTAACATAGGCTCCACTATATATTTTAGGCATTTTTCTCCACGGGCTCAAAAGTATGCAATTAAAAATTGATATTAAATTCAAATGCCAATCTAAGAAAGTAAAACCACATAATTAATCTAAACATCGGTAAGGCTTTAGTAAAAATGCCGAGTATACAAACTCATGTTTAAAATTGAGATGTGTTTAAAATAGCTACTCGTCATTCCTTTTATACAATCCGTCAGCCGTACGATTTATAAGCACAACGTTGAAAGTTAGCTGACAGCTGATGTCTCAATCGACTCTACACTATAGTTATAGTCTGACGTTACTTGAAATGTGGTTTGGAAGGAAATACATGGAGCGTTCTGTCAAAACAATCTAATCCAATGCCATCCATTTGATTTGAGGTATCGATTTCCGATTCATTTCATGCACATTGCAACAAATACGGGAGAACACTTCTCACTTGCATGCAGTAAGAAGTGTAACAGTTCTACATACGTTACAAATACATGTAGTGTGTGTGTAGCACGCGTGTATCTTTCAACACGAACACGTCCCGTCAGAAAATGCTTAGTGAAAAAAAAAAACCGAAACAGCATTGACGTACCTGCGGTGATAATACTTTTGAATGCTGATTTCTGGTCAATCCGTGGCCAGACAACAAATTTGGCTTTAGGCTTTTCACGCTTGAGTGCCAACAGAATCAGAGTAAGGCTCATACCCGTTGCCATGGGGCACAAAAAAGCGCCCTTCACGTCTTGAGAGACTGGAATAATCCAAGATACACATCATTTAAATAAGTGGATGAATTATTAAAAAAGCTACGAAACGAAGAATGTAAATGTCAGAAACCTATAGTTTTACAAAAGTCCAAGAGCAGAGCATTAGTGAGGTTTGACATGAGACTAGAACCCACAGCTTTGGGTTGAACTTCGGCCAAATCTCCTGAACGCCCTAGTCCGTGGCACATGCCGAAATGACGTTTCTTGACAATAGCTGTAATGTGAATTACAATTAAATAGATTGATCCTTAAAGAAATTGATATAGCAAAGCTTATTATCGTAATTACAAATTAAATTACATGAAAAGATTCGTGCTTCTCTCTCTCCAACTCCACATTTAGAAATAAAATTGTTGCTATCCATTGAAGCGAGCAGGGACAGGAAACTTTCAATAGTGAGATCATCCCAACCTTGTTGAGGCCACTTTCTCTGTTAAAAACATGTGTAAATAAAATAGTTATATGGTATTTGTTTTATAGTCACTTCACCACAGAGATAGATTCAAGATTTTGTAATGACATCACTCTGTAACTAGTTTTTCACCTCTTCCATCAATTTTTGGAATATCTTATCTCTTGCAGTGAGAGCTTGAACACCGGTTGATACGTAGGAAGCTGGTAACAAGCTTTGTGGAACCACACCGAATATACTATCGGGTCGGCTCATTGTGAACCTGGAAATACAAAAAATGTATGTTATATTTTCTTTGAAGATTATTTGCTTAGGAACTTTGCAAATTCTTACGCTGCGAATGTAATCTGGCTATTTCGACTTTGTTTCTGCCGCCGCGTCTTGAGACTTAAAGGCTGAGATAAACACAACGAAAATCGTAGGTAACCTAAGCAAAAGGGTAAGTTTGGGTGCAGGATCCCGGTGTTTTAAATTCTGGGTGAAAGTGGTCTAACATTTGAGGATCTCATAAAGTAGCAGATAAGAATAAAGCAATGAAAGTCTGAACTCAAAGAACATTCCTACTCCATTGTGCAGTTCATTGTGCATTGTGACCGTGTCGCGAACGCTCACCAAAATTCTAGTTAAGTATATCATTTTAGTTTACGATTCAACATAAATGAAAATCTGAAACCACCAGATTCAATGCAAATAGAATAGAAACCCTAAGCGAGTAATGGATAACAAAGTTAAATATAACAATCTTGGATATCCTTACTAGCACAATACTAATGTGTCGTAACATATAAAGTAAATATCATACAGGACACAGCCTCAGCAGGTATGATCGTGATAGGCGTTCTATCAAGATCTGGGATTGAAATCAATTGAAATTCAAAAATATATTCAAGCCTCTTGCCTCTTTGCGGTCTATACAATACTTCGGCAACCGAAACTGAAGTATGCTATATGATGCTATATGTAATGCTGAATGCAAGAGGTCGTCCATCAATAATACTTGAAGGGCAAGGAGTATTATAGTACAGCAAACAAAAAATCAAACAACAAGATGAAACTAGCACATGGAAGAACATTGCCATACGTCAACCGAGAAGTTTATTAACGCTTGGCATAACCCACGATGTAGCAGTCCTATCGAAGTTTGAGACACTGCAGTTGCAGTGTGAATCTCATTGAATTAGTTTTGTGAATTTCAGCTTACAACTACTACAACTCAATTGCATAGTTTGTATTTTGGTTATTACTTAAGTATAGTTTATATGTACAAGTCACTAGGCATGACAAATATGCAGTTGTATTTGTATTGCAATGCTCAATAGTCAACAGTCCAGTTACCACGATTTGTCATTTAGACAGATTCTTTGTGTATTTAATTACATTTTATTTAAGTCGGTCGTAAACAGAAAGAAAGCAAAAGCAGTTCAACAACCAACACTGAACTGAAGTATACATAGGATAGCCAATACACTAGCGACTGTATCATTTACCCTTTAGTCTGTCATGCTTGAAATCGGAAAATTGGCGTTATTGAACATCTAACTTAACAACCTAAACTAAAGTCACATGTGGAAAAGGACTTAGTTCCGTGCGCACCCTTTGCTACAATCCACCCACTTATCGCTGCCGAATTGCGAAACGACGAATTGACATAGTACAGTAAAACCAGGGAGTCTGTTTTGACTCCATTTCATTTTAGACTCCCCGGGAGTCATTTTTGACTCCCTGTTTTTGATTTTTCGGAGTGGACGACCAGAGTTTTGACTGGACGTGTTTGCAAAATCTGGACAATGATCTTAGACACAAAGTGAAGATTTCCAGCCTGGGAAAAAAAATTCCAGCGTGTGGTTTTTTTAATATTGATTTTTGACGTATATCTCACTACCCAATGACTTTTTCGCTAATTGTTTTTTGGCTGATCACATAAAAATAGTCGTAGCCCAGTAGCGTAGTCAACTAGTAATTTTGAAGAAAATTGTTTTTAGCCGAAGTGGGAGTCATTTTTGCCTCCCAAGGATTCAATTTTGACTCTGGAGTCATTTTTGACTCCCGAGGAGTCAATTTTGACTCCAACGCGGGGAGTCATATTTGCCTCCCTGGTTTGGACTTGGACTTGGACTGTAGTACCAATCTGAGTTATCTTCTTACGTTAGGTTTCACACTTTTAGTCCAGTATCTGTATGACTGTATTATGCAAACAGATAATAGAATAAAAATTTACCAATTGAAAATTACCCTATGCGCTATTCTAATTATAATGTTTTAAGGTCACAAAGGTACATGTAATATGTATGTACCTACTCTGTACACGGTGAACGTACTACTGTGTACTGAGTAATAAGTATGCAGTATATGTGTCTTACAATTAACTTACGTTCTGAAGCGTAGGTCACAGGCTGCAGGTACAAGGAGTTACGATGTAGGATCTAGACGCAGCAGGGCACAGGTGCCAAGGAACACTCCCACAGAAGGTGAGACTGGATGCTCCGCTACGGACTTCTATTTCTATCTATTCATGGATCTCTGCGGCCAAGGTCGTACGTCCTTCGCAACGACTAAACTACTGCAATCCTGCTCGTCACTCTCCCCAACAGCCTCCGCCAAGCAGCAGCAGTCAACAGCTAACAAATGTTGATGACAACGTGACTTGTCAAATGATGAATGAAGGGGAAAGTGAATAATACGGATGACGAAGGAAGATTGAAGTGGATGACGGAAGATGAAATAATTTGTGATCAAGAATTGGCGGCAGTTTCACTTCATCCACGTGTGGGTTGTGTTCCGGATCTCTTTTCAGCGAAGCAAAGTTGCCGCATTTTGTGGCATCCTGACACTAATATGATTAGCAGAATGGATGTGGTATGTTTTAGTGCTAATTTAATCCTATATTTTTGCGTCTTTTGTTGCTGAAGGTTTGAATTTACGGTATCTAGCCACTAACAGGTCCACCCAATCAAACTTTTGATGAACTTAGAATAAGGCATCTTGACAACCCGATTAAATATATCTAAGACTCAACGATCTAGAACGTTATTAATTTTAATTCCTTGCATGGTTCCCTAATTTAATAATGAAAGCAAAGCAATACCTCATATTCATTAAATAGCTCTTAAAATTTACTAAGTATACCTATGTATTTTCTAGACATTATTCATATGTTTTAAAATTATGTTGTAAGAAGTAAATCTTCAGTAACATTTCAGTCTCAAATTAGTTTTAATCTTGGGGAAATTCTTGTGTTGCGAGCAAAACTTGGTACGAGTGAGTATGCTATTGAAAAATACGTATCAGGCAGACATGACGTGATCACATTGTTAAAATTTTTGATAGATGCGTCTCACTACTTCAGCAATTATATGTACTATCTAAGGATAGTTAGTGGAAGAGTCTTTGTGGCGATACTCTATTTTTAATACAAGTAAATCGAAAATATTAGAATTGATGCCATTGCAAATCTTGATTCACACATTTTGCAATTGACACATTTATAGAACCAATTTTGATAAGGCTTATAAATTTGAAGTACCATCAAATATAGTGAATGCAAGGCATTATAATTTAATTTTAATTGTCTTGTGTCCAGATTATTTTTTGAAGGCATGTACGAGACCGTTCTATGCAATCAGCATGTGACAAGGTAAGGAAAACTGCCTTGTACTCAGCTTCATAATGTTTCCTTTGATGAATACCTGAAAATATTCCATGATTGGCGAGTAATTAAGTTTAAAAATTATACACTACCGGACCTACAGCAATAGATTAGTTTAAGTTAAATCATTTAATGTGTACACATATTTTATTTCAGTAAATGTTGCTTTTTCCTGCGCGTCGTCTCCCGTCCAGTTCAGGTCCAGGCTTTTAGTAGGCCGCCTGGACGAACACTACTGCGTTGGTAAAGTGAGTTTAGGCGTTACATGTGTGATGAACTTTTGAATGAATGGTCCACATCACCTGTTTGATTTTGTTTATCTTCCACTGAAAATTAGCAAAAACAGAACTGTCAACTGTCAACCACACATTTGATTTACTTTGTAATTTTGTAACCTCCTTATTATTCAAGTTTTACAGATCATAGATGGAGGAAGACCCTGAAGAAATTCCGGAGTCGGATAATGAGCCTTACGGGTTTCTTGAAAAGGAATTGAATGGAATAAAGCTAAATTCCGTGTCACTCAACCTGCTGCTCGAGCATGAACTTCAACGGAAAGCAGCACTGGAAACAAGGGTAAAAAATGTCATTTTTTTTGTCGCTTACAGTACACCAGCACCTTAATTTACTTATTCACTGTGTTGTACTTCTAAGTTCTAAGTAATTTGTAGTCACTCATTAGCATCTGAACGAACTTTATAATTAACAATTTTACCTTAACGCATTCTATTTTTATTTATTTTGTTTTAATACATTTGCAACATACCATACAACATACAATGTCATCATACAAAAGATGGGTAAATATTAATGTGATCATTCACAATTGCGCCACAGGCGGCGGAGCTCCAGAGGGTGACCCACGTGGAAGTCAAGGCTAGGGCAGCAGAACTGCGAGGGCAAATAAAAGAGGCCTTAATTGCAGTGAGTAAACGAAGGGTGGAGATGAACAAAGTTGCTAAAGCCAGTCTTCCGAGTCAGATTGAGCACCCTGGCGTCTACCGTCGACTGGAGAACATTGAGGATCTGGAGAAGACCTCGGCCTACATCACCGTTTGTCATTTCATCATGTATATTTCGGAGAAAATGCAGACGGACTTGAGTAACGGTACGAAAATGCATAGATTCTTTTACTCGTTCGTTACTACATATATTGATTATGTGAGCTACTTCTAAAAGGTATTTTTAACTTTGATAGGATTGAACAGCAAAGCCATTGACTACCTCATCGACTTGCGAACCTTGAAAAACTATCACCTCCAGGGAACAGAGTGTGCAAATATACTTTCCTATTGCTCGAATATTGTCAAAACTTGGGAAGAGGAATTAGAAACCAAGTTTTCCAAGTATGTACTATTGAAAATTTCAACCCAAAGTAGTGTCTAAATCAGTATGACTGAACATTGAACCAGTATTGCTCATGTAATCGTTTAATCTTATTGGTATCTTTGTTTCCAGGGATTTTGAAGACTATATTGGGAGGTTCGGCTGGCCAGCAATTGAAACATTCGACCCTACTCTTGAGGCAGTTGAAAAATTTCATTCCATCATAAGGTGTTTGACAAGGACATCGTCGACACGATCGGAATATAAACCTCCTGAAACTGCAAAGTCAGGGTTGCTGATTGACTTCAAGGACCAATTGGTAGTTGTTAAGGTTGGTCTCAATGAGTAAACCTCATTTGATTTTTCTTTTCTATGTATGGAGAAATGACCTGTTCCATATTTAAAGGATAACTTTTGTACAGCTTCTGACAAAGCCTCTGAGGAAGCGGTTCCGATTTCATTTTTGCAGTGGGAGGCCTACATCGGACGACACCAAACCGGAATGGTACTTTTCGCAGGTAGAACAGCTTTTAAATGTGTATATTGATATACGAACGAGGACAGAAGCAGGTGAACTTTAATGTAAAACCAATTTAGGTCAAGCATTGGATCAGAGACTTGATACCATTTGTGAAGACTCACCTGGAGCCAATAACGACATCCGAAGCAAATCGGTCTAGTATTGTCGACTTTGTTCAATCCTTGTCGGAAGTTCTGATTTTAAAAACCGATGTACTGGTGACCGCCAATAGCAGCAAGATTAGCGATTCACTGTTTTCAAAAATTCTGGAGGAATCTATTCGTTACGAAGCTGAAACACGTGATTTATTGGCACTTGCAACAGAAGCACAACAAAATTTGCCTTCTTTCGTCAATGTTCTTTATTCCCAACCTCATATTCTCAACCGGTGGCTTTCAATTGAACGAAAATGTATGTGTATTCAACAGTGTCGAATTGTTCAACGTTAGGCTATGGATTTTTATATTCTGGGACATTTATATTTCAGCTTGTTTGGATAAATTGGATGAATTATTTGCTTCGCCAACTGCATGGAAACGTGCTGCTTTCCCTGGACCAGCAGAGATCGGAGACTTGTTCGTCGTCATGCTCAGATTTGTTGTGAACAGATTTGCACATCTTCGACAGCCTGGTCAAAAGCTACAATTTCTCGAACTTCTCCTCGAAGTTTTGGACGACTTCAGAATAAGAAGCTTACAAATATGGAAGACAGAAGGTGGTGCTGAATCAAATACAGATATCCTACGAGACGTTCCCATTGACTTTATTATAGCCGAGACGCTTCGCCATATTCAAATCTCCATTGAAAATTGGGAAGACGAGCCGGTAATCTTAATTCGTTAGCAAATCCACTGCACATTCATTCCAATGTATGAATTAATTTCAAATCTTGTGTTTATCCAGTTCTTCTCTTCACTTGCTTACTTCTATGGAACTCTGGAAGCAGCTGAGAAGAAGGAGAAGGAGGCAATGAGGCACAGACACGACTCAGGACGAAATTCCAGCTATTCCAGAGATGATCCTACCCTGTTCACCCTTAGCCTGAAATCCTTGTCACTCCTACCTGACCTGAGTGATGAACGGTCAACAACACCCAAGTTACGTCCTTCTGCTGATAAAGTGTTTTCTGAAGTCCAGTCAACTTACAATATTTTAGCCGGCTCAATTCTTGCACAATGGTGTGAGCAAACTATTCATGAATTCAAGAACATTCTGGTGGAACGAGGTTACATGGAAATCAGGTGGCATAGTAACGAGGAAATTGTAGCACCAGGAGAAAAGTTGAGTCCACAAATTGTCTTTCCTCTCCACAAACTTGAAGCGGATATCCAGAAGTTGTACGCAAGCATGGAGTCCAGTCTGGCGGAAGAATGGCTCGAAACTCTCGCAGTGCAGCTGGACAAGGTTTGTTAAAACTACATAAGTGGGAATAACATAATTTGAATTTGGTCATGACATGATATATGCCTTTATCTTTCGACACAGTGGATCATGGAGTCAATTATCTGGCCGAATAGATTTGTGGACGACTCCATCATTCAAGTTCAGTTTGATCTTCTGGAAGGTCTCTTTCCGCTTTTCTCAAACCGTAGAGTCAAGCCGTCTCAATTCTTCAACAATATCAACTGTGTTCTACGAATATGGGAAATGCCTCTAGGAGATAGTATGCTGCTCTATGAAACACTACAAGCCGATGACGTACCGTACCGCGAGCAGGAAGAAGCCCTAATTGAAGCTGAACTCTCCTACATGACCTTCGCTGAAGTGATGAAATTACTACGGACTCGGATTGAAGTTAATTCAAGCGAATGAAACGCCCAGCACAAAGCTTTCAGTTATAGGTTATAAATATTCCAAATTCCTAATGTACATGATGCATAAATTTAGACAATAAATGTTTACATATTCCTCACAGAGTTCCAAAATTCAGAAACTTCGAACCTCCGTCAGAGATATTAACTATTCCTTAAATTCAGAACATTTTCGCAGATTTTTTTTTTTTTTTTTGGTAATATACAGGAAACAAGAACCAGTGAAAAGGAATAATTCTATTTGTAGTAATTAATGAGTTCTAGTATCTTTGAGCAGAAGTAGTAAATGAATGAACCTGTAATAGAAATGTCATTAATACAGTAAAGAGCCGAATTGAACAACCAACAATCATGACCAGAATCTCAATCATACGTGGGTGGGAATGGGATTACAGAAGGAATTTTAAGAAGTACAAAGGTTAGTTTGAGATAATCCAATGTAAACCGGAAGAAAGTTTAATGGAAGTAATTTTATGGTGTACTTCTTCAGTAAATAACGTTATAGTCCATGGGCAAAAGGAATTGTATTTATGATTTTACATGTTTTTGATTGGCTCACTAAAATCGCCATCGGACTTAAAGGAAGAAATAGAAAAGCACAGAAGTCAATTCTGTATTGAAGCATCAATCCACTTCAAAGGTCGATTAATTGTAACATCAATCCACTTCAAAAGTCGATTAATTGTAGCATCAATCCACTTCAAAGGTCAACCAAAGAGCGTTTGGGAGAAGTAACTTTATGGAGTAATTTCATAGTAAATATTTTATCGTAAGTGGAAATCATAGTATTTTCGATTTTCCAAAGCTAAATCGTGATCAAACTCCCAAAGTTGAAAAATGTCTTAGGAAACAAAGCAATAGAATACATGGAAGATACTCTGGTTCATTTGTCAGGAAATCAAAAGCATTTTTGGACATAATTTTAAAGTGAGAAATGGAATGGTTACAAAATCTTTGCAATTAATAAATACTTAGCCGCTGTTGTAAATGCTTTGTCAACATTGCAGTATGTTTCAACTCTTAGAATATAAAAAAAAGCTAAAGGATCACGTCAAATTCTATTGTTTAAAAGGGAAACTGGTCAAAACTACAAACTACCACATTCATACATTGCCGAAGTCATACGAATAAGTTACAAAGTGATGGAGGAGTTGATTTGTCTACCAAATCGTCCAGATGCAGTCTGAGTTGCCTTCACCGGACTAAGTGGCAAATCTTGTGAGTCTGAGCTTTCTGTTTCCGAGTCACCGATCGGCGGATTCCCATTCAGGACAAGAGTGTTCTTCTCCTCAGTAGTGGATGAGGAAATTGTTGGCACGTTTCCTGCAATCAAGAAATCACTCTGTCCCTTCAAAGCACTTGTGTTTGCATATAACTTGCTCCCTTGTCCGTCCTTGTTCTGTGGTTTTCCTAATTCGGTAGCTTCATTTCGGAGACCAAAAATGTTCTCAGATTCATCTAGACGCTTTTTTTCTACTTGACAAGACTGTTCTTCAGTGGACGTTTCAGTTTTAAGTAATGATGAGCTTCGAGATCTCCCTCCGCCTCGAATTGAGGGTTTTGCACTTTCCCCAATCGCCTTAGCCTTGGCAGTCACTTTGGTCATACCTTCAGTGTCCCAGACAAGCTTCTTGGCCACTTGTTTGGGTTTTCCATAGACAACTTTGATAATTTCAGGTTCTTCACTTGCCATTTCCCTTAGATGCCCGGAGGCAGCCATGTTTTGTTTACGACGACGGACAATGCCCGGATCTTTTGCTCCTCCACTCAATTCAGATCGAAGGCGGTCACCAAGTGCCTTGAAAACAAGCTCTTCTTCTGGAGTAGGTTCGGGGGTTTTGGGGAATTCTTCAACTTCTTCGTCAGTGGCATTCGTATTCGTTGAGTGTGGCTTTTCTCGGGGAGGAGTAAGAACAGGAGGGGTCTCCGTTTCCTTGGCCTTTGGCTCGTTGACAGATGTTTCTCGGGCAGATGTTTCTCGGGCAGATGATTCTCGGGCAGACGTTTCTCGGGCAGATGCTTCTCGGGCAGGTGCTTCTTCAGCAGGTGAATTTTCGGCAGGCGCTTTTTCGACAGTATCTCGAATCAACTTGCGCTTCTTCACAACACCACGACTCCAGGAAGACTTTGGTTTCTTCTTCACAAAAGAAGCGTGAGCGTGAGTTCGTTTCTTTTTGTCGGTATCTGAAGCAATTCGTGTACGAATGCGAAATCTTTTCTCTTGAACCGGTTCATTCATTGCGGATTCAAGAGCCAATCTCTTTAATGGTAAATAGCGGCCAGAAGAAGTAAAGCATTGCGGCGGCGGGATCGACAATGGTGGAATGGCAGTGAGTATAATTGGAGAGACTTTCATTACTGGTGATGTGGATTTCTTAGTAGGTGTAGCTTCTGTAGCAGATGATGACTCGGGAGCTGCATCTTGAACAACGACATTAGTCACTCGGGAAGATGTCTTCATTGCTCGTTTCTTCCGCTTAGCCACCATCTCCGCTTCCGGCTCTGGATCAATGGGTTCAGGAGCCTTTTCCCTTTTTCTTGGAGGTCCTCGTTTCTTCTTTTCAACAGGAATCGGGACGGAAGAAGATGACGAGCCAGGTCCAGGCCCAGAGTTTGCCGGTGGCGCAGGAACAGAAGTTCTGTTCAAATAAGCCCTGTATCGAGCGCGAGTCAATGGTGGAATCCAGTCACAGACATTAACAACAAGTTGGAGGTTCCTCCAATCAGGAAGACATTGGGCATTACTGTAGTTTCTCTTGATGGATTCTTTGGTGTGAGGGAAATAGGAGAAACACGATTTGTCGATTTTAATTCTTGTCAGTTTGACGGGCGATGGACTTTGACGATTTAGATATCCATCTCTACCTCGTCGATTGCCAGACGCGGTGGACTCATGATCAACAATTGCCGTACTTGGGCCCGGCTCGTTGGAAGTAGAAGCAACGACTGACACCGCTGACTTCTTGGCTGCTTTATTCTCAGCCTTTTTCTTAATTTCATTCTTCTTTTTCTCTTCTTCCGCTAAGAACAAACATGTACGAACGTATAATACTAAATTTCGAGCAATGTTCAATGTTCACGTAATAAAACTTGAATCTAATAGAAAGTATGATTATACGTACATTTTTCCTCAACTAGAAGACATGGTGCACAAGCCCAGTCATCAACAGTCTCTAACTTTCCACATTGTTTGTGAACTCCAGAAGCGCCGCACAAGCGACAGCGTGCTAACATCCAGCCCCTATTTCACAGATGAATCAAAGAGTATGAGGATAGTGGGACAGTTCTAAATGTTACGGGATATTAAGAGCGATATAGAATAGGTATCAATGAACTTACCCTTTCTGTGATTCGTGTTCTCTTCCCTTGACGCATTTACAAGTCTCGGCATCACATTTGCTGTATCTCACATACAAATCCTGAAACGCATCGTCTTTTTCCCAAGAGGCGTCCCTATAAAAACCATGGAATTCTAGTAGTTTTATCCCGCGACGAGAGAAGTAGCCGGACCAAGAAATAACACTTACTGTTCCGGGACGTAAATGCCAATAGTTCTCATTTCTTCGACGAATTTACTAGAATTACACATAGGACACTTGAAAAAGTAGCCCGCATTTAGTGCTAGTCTCTGAAAATGGGAAGAAGATCATCATTATAATATTTAAATCAAATACATTTTCTACTGTATAGTTTCATCAAACTGAGAAATACGCGTTAAACACCAATTTACCTGAATACAATGCTTATGAAACACTGCAGCCTTGCAACAGGATCCAACAACTGGTGGAATATCCCCTTTGGCAAAACTGTTCATACAAATAGGACACTGGCAGTCCTTGGTCTTAACTTTACGACTTGGATGTTTGAAGTGTTGTGCACAAAAGGACCTAATCAGATGATGCAGTATTTCATTTATTACTCAGCGTCGGAAATCAAAATAGGTTATATTGTGGCACTTACTGGTACTCTCCCAAAAACTGAAAGTTAGCTCTATTCTTCACACCACATGGATAGTGGTATACTTCTCGACACTTCTTGTTACAACAACCAACACTGGCGCCAGATATGTTACAATGGACACATTTCTGTAAGTTTTGAACCAATAAAGTTTTTTAAACTCTAATTCTATTCAAATGTCAAGGACTCTTTTTACTTACAAGTCGACCACCACGACGTGCTTCACTCATGATATCTTCTGGCATGAAGCCAAGAATCCCTTCATCATCGGCTCCTCTCTGAACCAGGGCGGATGAAAATAACTTGCAAGGGTTAAGAAACAATACTTGTCATTTGCCGCAGATAGCCTCGTGTAACAATAACATAGTAGGGGTAGTCAGATGGAATAACTTAAGTAATTAAGTGCTTAAGCAAGAGCTTTGGTTTTGGCGGGAAACGATTTCATTGGCTGCTGAAGTTAGCAAGTAAGTGGAAAAGTGGAAAAGAAGTAAGTAGGTCTGGAGCTACTTTCCCACTTAATTTCTCTTTGCTTATTTTGGTTTTGTGCGCGGGAATTGGTTTTGCACTATTTTTTTGAATTTTGGCGGTTCAAGCCACAAGCGTCTATAATTCTTAAGCAAAATCGTTGATGGAACGATCACATGGAAAACTGATTACTTGCTTACTTTTGTAAGCAATTCAGAAGTTAGTGATTCAATCTGACCACCCCTAGTGTAAACTGATAGAAAGCTATTACCATGCAGAAGTAATGTGTTACGACTCCCTCCAGATAGTACAGCGGTCCCAAAGTGAGTTCGTCGACAGTCGGTTGTTTGCAAAATACACAAATGTCTGTTTCGACTTCCTCAGAAAGAACCCGTAATGTGGACATCGCTTTCTTCTCAGCATCCTCTGCACGACCCATCTTCACATCCTGTAATCAAAGCATCATAAATTAATATTATATTTATATCAAATTATGACTTACGGAGTAATTACTCGGTATTGTTGAGGTAGGAGATAGTCGAAAATTCATGGGATCCTCACTCATCACTTTCTATATCTTGACTGAATCCTAACGTTGAAGGTTGAAGTTAAAGAATAAGTGCGTACATATACTCCTACTGGTAGTATATAAATTGCCCCTTTCAAAATTAAAAGAATTACCCTGTCACCTGTAACTGTAAAATTGTCATTCAAATTCAACCACATCTCCCATTAAGTACAACTTTATAGTTGATAGTTCGTATTATTGTTTATTGTATATATGCAATATTTATTATAGGTAGGTTAATATTCTAATTTGCTATATATATCGTATAAGTTTCAAATTATATAGATTCCAAAGAACGCCGTCACTTTAGTTAGGACATAGGATGTAACTTGCCACATTAAAGCGTTTGCTTTAGCTTTTACTAGAGAAGCAAGTACATACACGTGACATGTGACAAGCTAAGTAAACTCTGTTGTTTGTGACGTATGCTCAACAGTTAACAATAAAATTTGGAAGCAACCGAAAACCGGCGACAGCGCCTCCTCTTAGTTAACCTATGAAGACTTTTAGGATTGAAATTTGACATGTTACAAGTTACAGGTCAATTCACAAATCGCAAGTCTTGCTTCGAGTGCAGATTTTAATTTTTTTTAAATGATGAATGATGTAGAATAGATATTAAAATTGTTCAAGTTACTTCTATTATGGCGTGATATGGAATAGTGAATAGGGTAGAATTATGTACTTCATACTAGAAACCGGGTGATGGGTGACTGGTGGAAATGGCAAGGTACTGAAGTGACATACCGGCACTGCTTCTCAGTTGTTAGTTGTGGTCCTCTCCTCTATTTCCGTTCAATTTAAAAGGTCGATGAGAGATGAGGCGATGGTGAATGTCGAATAAATATAACGGCTATCATGAGTGAGTGCGTGGAGAAAAGAGAAACTGCGTAAAGTACGAGGTTGATAGCCTATACTACTGCAAGGAAGACTTGTGAGAGATGCACTGCTGTGCTGCTGCTCTTGCTCGGTGCTTGGCCTAACACAACAAAACAGCCTTCTTCCTGTTATGCAGCTAAAGCTTAGCTGATCGGAGAGAGCGCGGGATCGAGCCAACCGACTCTTCTCAATGCACAGGACCTGTATATGCAGTTCTACCGAACGCCACCTTCCACATTCTCAACATATATGATCTTATGCACTTATTTGGGATGAAATATGATAAGCTTGGATCGCGGTTCGCGTCAGAAAAAAACCCAAGCCACGATTCCACACGAGGGCATCGCCTTGCTTTTTCCCACTTTTTCAATGGTCCTCAATCTCCATCATCTCCATTCCCATTGCCCATCCATCCAGCAGCAACAGCCTGTTGCCTTTATGGTTTTTTTGTGTGCATCGGACAATGGGAAATGAGCCAATGTGTCAAAATGATGTATTATGCAATTGTCCCTGTCCATGTCCATATCCATACTTACTATGTTACTATGTACATCTAATAAAGCATGCCGGCTTACCTCTACCATTCGTAGAGTGGGTCTTAGCTCCGTCGTCATCCCTCCTGTGGATGATGAAGGGCCGTCGTCGTCGTCCCCGTTGTCCATCTCAAATGGTCATTTAGGAATGACCCGATGCCCACTTCCTGACCTAACCCTTGGGTAGGGTCACCCTCTTAAGAACCCTCCAGTCTCCAGGTCAAAATAAATTAAAATAAATTATTTCTTGAAATTAATAGTGTTCCCTGGATTTCGGAAATCAACCGTCGCGTCCTCAAGTCCTTGAGATGATGATGGAATGATTCCGGAAGAAGTAGCTTCGCCTCTTCAGAAATATAAAGAGGACGCCACGAAAAGACGCCAAGGCGATATCAACTTCTAAAGAATTGCCATGGTTACATTAAGGGACGCGGAAGCCTATAATAATGCTATGTATATGGAACTTTGGCCCCTTGTTCCTATGCAAATTCCAATATTGTAATCCTGATCCTCCTCCTTATCATATATGGTTCATTATTCATTACTTAGTGACTCAGTAGTGCAGGAGGGCAAGGGCACAGGGCTTCAGGTTGGGTGGGTGGATGAGGGGATTAGAAAAGGGTGGATGGGTTGAAGTTGAATGAATGAATTGGGTTGACTTGGATCTCGAAAGTACACACGACACCAGATAAATAAGGAACTGACAACAACGACGACGACATACTTAAAATAGAACCATATTGCATGCATATGTATTAAAATCGGAAACGGAACAAGTCAAGTCAAGTTGGTCCCTCAGTTCCTTGAAGATGGCCTTCGATGATAGTTCGTAGTTGCAGTGAATTCCAGAAAAATGCCACAAACTCACACGTGTTGACAGCCTCTGACACTCCTCGTCAGCAGCAGCAGTCCGTCTTCGTCTTTGTGATAGCAGCATACGCATCATCTTGTACGACGACATAGACAAAGAGTTCTGACTTGTGACTTTGGAAATAGCCGATGACCATGATGATGGCCGACCCAAGACCAAAAAGAGTCAAGTCAAATCATCATAGCTTCTTTAAATCATAACAATTTATGAGATTATACGTAAATATGTCCTGCCAAATGCAATGAGCTTAAAAACAAACAATAGCCTTCTTCATACTAAACTTAACGGAATGAACGAACTTGAGAAACCGGATACACGTACACGAAAGGGTTTGGTTAACCGACATGCACATTGCACATCCCTCACCCTTCATTTGTTGAACTTATTACAATATTTTTTAGTGATTTCAGGTTTTTCGAAACGTATTTGCATATAATTAATTCATATTACATCCTATTTCTGGAAAGCTCTTCGAGCCGAAGTACAATGAATGCTTGTCAGTTCCAAATGCTGATCGTTAGCGGCAACTAATTAAGGACGGTATGTCATGTCATAGCTAAATCGTAATTTGGATCATAATTTTTATTCCAGTTAATTACTACACATTATCTGTCAAGGATATACATACAAATGTAGTTGTTATATGTATATGCATAATATACTAGAATATTCACATCTGTCATTCGGTCCAGTTGTAAGCACACATCTACAACTAAGTAGAACCGAGGGACCTGGAACATTAAAATTGTCACGCATTTTTAGTTGGGCCTTACTTAGTGCCAACCACTAATTGTAAGTACTACAATACAGCTACAACTTATAGTTTACAGAGTGACCATACTTTTTTATACACATGTAAAAAGCACTAATGTAAATTGGTACATACGTGATTCTGAACTTTACAAAAAAGATAAATGTTAGAAAAGTAATTTTCATGTCGAATGTCGAACATGAGTAAGCGATTCTTAGTTCTGCTTTCCCCATACTTTTACTATCTTCAATCTCAAATCTCCGAGGTACCACCCAAAAAACAAAAAATAGTTGTCGCTTCCTGAGGAAGAGACATGGAAAAATGCATGGCTCACTTATTTACTCCAGATGATTGCTAACTAAGTATTTATAAAACTACCCATCATAGCCTTCATATCGTGCTACATTATGCTGACCCTCCTGAACATATTTGTACTCACATACATAGTCCAAGTCTAGCTGATCCAGGGGTTCATACTTGAGAAAGATCACATAATTTAAAGAACCTATCACTCTTCTGTCCTGTTTTTCTGTGAGATCTGCTCAGAAATAGTTGTTGGATTCTACATTTTTTTAGTACAAAGAAATAGACATTCTAAGACTGGTTACTTAATATAAACAATCGATGGACCTTGAATTTAGATTTCAAAATCGCAGCATCATCAGCGGTATGTATCGCCTTCAGAACTGGAATTTCAAAATCGCAGCGTCAGCGGTATGAATCGCTTCCTGTACTGGAACTTTAAAATCTCCATATAAGCGGGGATAGAGCCTACATTACCATCCCCTCCCACCCTTTCACCATTTACTCTATCATTGTCTCTTTGGAAACGTTTCACAGGACACTTAAATAATTGAGTTAGTTGTGACTTCTAAACGATGCGGAGGAAACCCCAGCCGACTCGCTATTTATAATTTATAATATTTACAACTCTGAATACTATCTGCTAAGTCATTTCATTATGCCGTCAGCCCAATCCTAAACTCCAGCTATTCCTTATTTACGTCCGTCTTCTCAGTCACTGCTGAGACGGGTTGTGCCTCTGTGACCGTCGGTTCCGCCTGCTCTGGTTTAGAATCTTCATTCGAAGCAGAATCTTGTAGAAGACTAAATTTCAATACTGAAATCGCATCCTTCACAGCATGGTAAATGATGTTTTTGATTTGAAGTTTGTCTTCATGATTGCTGTGCGTGTCGCTCAGGTTCCGGAACTCTTCAGTCAGATGAAAGCAGTGACTAACGTTCTCGGGTGAAACAAAGTCCTCCGCAATCTTTATACAATTTTGTAGGTTACGGACCTAATAATTCAATTTGAGAGATACAACAATTGCTGGGAGGTATTCCGGAATAAAGCCTAGTTCACATAGCTTTTGCGATGCGATTTGTAATTGCGATAACGAACTTTTTAAAATTCGCGGCTTCTTGCGATTCTTTGGTTTTGTCACGAATCGCAAGGGTGATTCACATAGCTATTTGCGATTGCGATTTCCGTTTTGCGTTCGGTGTAGCTCAGATCCTTGTATATTCATACATAACATATTGGTATACAAACAAACAATTGGTGGAACCCTGGCATGTGAGTATGAATTTTACTGAGTACTGCAGTAC
>JAQFYU010000331.1:0-24309 GCA_034694905.1 Ceratophysella granulata | reverse complement strand
CCGTGACAAAGAAATGTGAGAAGAAAGGCACACACCCGCAGAATATACACAAACCTACACTCAACATACAATATGAATGGGTGGGTTGAGTTTGAGCGTGGCTTGGTGGGTTGTGTCAATTTGGTGTAGTTAGCATTAGCACACGTCACGTACTTGCATTTCGTGGATTTGGTAGAGAAACGAATACCGGGAAAATTAAAAATCAACACCGACATTTGCACGTGTTTACATTGACAGTCAACGTCAGCATAATGTCACACACGCACATTCTACATAAAACATCAATCATCATCGTCAGCATCGAATTCACTTGACAAAGCCGAGGCTCATTCAATTAGAAAATTATTGAGAACCAGTTCAGCTCAACTTTACCACCTCGCGTTCCAACAACACGGAAGGTAAAATAATACGTAAAATTTGAAATGACATTATGTTGGGTATGAGTAATCATATTGACAGTTGTATGGCAAAAAGAAGGATTCACAACATCATTTTAAGTCGAAATGTGAATATGTGTTGTACATTGTGCTGTCACCATGGCATTGGTCACACTGGTAGTTCTGTTGACAGTAGTTGTTGTGTGACAGATACAGGGAGGGAAGGAGAAAGCGACGTATTCTCGTGCTTATTAAAGTGGATTCTGAATAATTCCGAGTGAACAACAACTGCTATCGTGTTGGTTGAATGCTCAACTACGTACCTAGCTGGACTCAGGGTATCAATTTGAAATGAAACGACGAAATATGGAAATGAAAGCATATTTAACGACTCTTGGACAATACATACTTGACTTTCTTCCATTTGAGCCTCAGGAGACTTTCACAGACGGGATGGCTCAGAATGCTTGAGTCCTTGCAGCGCGTGAGTCCGTGCAAAACGCCCATTTCTCTCAGAATGGACTCCGTTTCCTCCCGATTCTGCATACTGAGCAACTTGTCATTGGGAATATCTTTGGGAAAGACGGTGAGACAGGTGTAGTCGAACTGGACGTAAAACTGTTTCGACTCCGCGTCACATGTCTCAATATTTGAAGAAACGCAGCGATCCAGGAATGGTGGAATGATATTGGGAAACTTTCGAGCCATGTTCAACAAACTAACTCCGTCCATCAACTCAGCTCCTAACTCGTGGAGTATCATCACAGCTTCGGCTGAACCCGTCTGTAATCATAGGATAGAACGCAGTTTAATTAGGTGGAATTTAAATGGAACTGCGAATTAAATATGGAGCTTAATATCGAAGAATTGCAATGAATATTCAATTGGACTAATTTCAGGTTATAAGCATTATATAACCTTTCACGTTATTAATTAACTTGGCCCTAACATTCTTTGTTGGGTACTACTCAAAAAGTTAAAGTGATAGAATGGGGAAAACGAAATTGGCCAAATTTTTGAGCACCGAAAACGCATATAAGAAACCCGCGTCAGTCAAACGTGGTATGAATCTGAACGATCAAAGTTTCGTTCAGGTTATGTTATACTTCAGGCATTTAATCACAAAATATGTGTTTTCAATCCTTAGAGCGAGCTGAATGGAAAATGAATTTAAGATTCAAATTGAATGACCTAGCACTGACGTGACCTATAAGCCGAAGTATTATGTGTAACACCAGGCTCATACCAAGGTCGTATTAAATGTACTCGAGTTCAAGCGGTTGATACAGCTCAACATTGACAAATCCTGTGTAGGATGCCATTCTATAAAAGCTAAAATATACACCCATGCCTTTGAAGGGTGTGTACTTTACGCGCTGCGCACGAACTCTACAGCCATGAACAAAATTGCTACGCATCTCGATGAAGATCTGAATTGATGTTGAAATTGAAAATGAAATTGATGTCAACCTGAATTGCATAGTAGAGAGCTGTTTTCCCATCGTTGTCAATTGCGTTCACAGTGCATCCAGAAGCAATGAGCTTCTTGAAGCTGGCACCCATTTTAGCATAATCGGATTCCATTCCTTCTCCGGTTTCAGCAGCGTGGTGCAGCGCATTCTTGCCCATCCCATCTTTTGCATGAATATCTGCTCCATATTCCAAAAGGACCTTGACGGAACAGAATTAGTAAAGCTTGTAATGAACGTAGTAGTAAAATGAAACAGAAGGTAGGCAATCAGACGATTGAACAGCACAGCAATAGTGGTACTTAATAATGAAGATATACATAATTATGTGCAATTAAGCTATAAATTGAGGGGAAGCATTTTGGATGTTAACGCATTAGTGTTCTTTGCGAAGCGGAACGGAGTAAATAAGCTATGCTGGTGGCATTATTGTCGTAATTTGGGTATATATTAGAATATCGGATGGCAGCACTTAAACATCTGTAATTATGCTCATAAGCAATTTATAATTTGAAACACAGCGTTTCGAATGCACAATTAGAGGATGTTAAACCAGCTTTTAGGTAAGATCAGCTGCGTATTGTACTTTGTAGGAGTACTGAATCGTCCTGCGATTATAAAATCCTTGACCTTTGTACCGAAATTCAGATCATAACAATGCTTAAATGCTTTCAAATTACATGAACTCAGCGGTGCAAGTAGAAGGACAGATTTATAGGGTTTCCCAGCTCAAAAAATTCATCTTGTTTGACACACAGAAATTATTATCAAATGTTTGAATAACTACATAGTACCTGACTTTCACTTTTAATTCACTTTAGTGGTTGTCGTAGACTTCAACCCTCTTCAAAAAAATTCGAATCTGCTGAGCTTTTGCACTTACGACAAACGAAAGCTGTATAATTTTTTCCTATGTATCGAATTCATATAATATTACTTAAATATTGATTGCGTGTAAATTCCCGGTGAAATGACTATTAAATATCATTTCAAAATCAGAACCCGATCTTTCTTTTGTAAGAATCAAGCTACTACATTGCACGTAACATTGGAACGGAACACAGTCATGTGGCCAATGCATTAATTTTTAAAAGCCTTTATAATTATATATCTGCGTTACTCTGTAGTATGTAAAAACATAATGTAATTTACCGAGAACGGAACCTCTAGAGACCCAATAATTCGCAACTTTTTTAATCGTCGAAATTGCTGTAAACCCGCGCCTTTTTCTTCATTTATTGCGGCCAACTAACTCTCGAATTCAAGCTTAAGATACTTGTACTCGTACTCTTAAGCGCATACACAATCTTCAACAAAGCACAAAATAAAAGCAAAAGTAATTGCTTCAGTTGACAAACATTAATAATCTCCAAAATTCGTAATCAAGAACAACGAAAACGAAGGTCAGGCTGAGAGGCATTTAGAAAGAATCGAGTGGCATTTGAGCGAAGCGACTACTATTATACATAGAGTGCGGTTGTAGAGAAAGAAGTTGTTAGTTTAGTTGTAAAATTCATGAGTTCGGGATTTGGACTACAGTTATTTGATGAGAAATCGGTTGTTGGGGATGGGGATGTGCCAAACCAAAGGAAGACCACTCAGGCATCACAGGACTTTTTGGGCACAAAACCCACTTATATTTCTCTTAAACTAATCAATACCGTCATGAATTATTCTAAAGTTACGACAATGTTCCTATTTTCCTAGCCCAGTCAAACCAAATTCCTGGATCCTCCGTGCGAGCACATTGAATGTAGGTGTAGGTGTGTGTGCACACATGCCTTATTAGCTATATCTATTGTTCGGTGATACTAGGCCACGCTTCTTTACTTCATGATACTCGCCTGTTTAGAGGCTTTCTCCACTTTCTCTTTTTTGCACAACTTAGTTCGCATGTGCTCCTTCCAGTTTAAATGCGAGATTCTCATGTTCGCATGAATTCCAACACGCACTTCCCCATTAATAGTAATAATATCGAATATATTTGACATACCCGTAGGCTAATCAACATGAATTTGGGAGATGAGAATACATAAGTCAATAGAAAGTCATGAGAGAATTTAAAATAATGGTAATGAGAGAATTAGGTAATACAAAATTAGTTTTAAGGATGGTTTTCACAATTTCATCCCCCTGCACTTCCCCATTAGATCATCAAATTTTTGTGTTGGAATAAACGAAAGTGCGTCAAGCACAGGGCACTAAATCCCTCGAGAAGTTTTTGTCCATGTAAGTAAGTGAGGTATTCCGAAAGGCGCGCTTGGCTCTGATTGGTTGGCGCACTCTGGTTTACTTTGACCAATTTTTGGAAAGGAAATAATACTGAATGTATTCCAATTTTAAGGAAAATATCAAATTCACACAAAACATTTAACTCTTAATGTAGTATGTTTACTCACGTCAATTGTCCAAATGTCATCCACGCGAGCTGCCATGTGCATCGGCGTCATTTTTTGCCGATCCCTGGCATGAACATCACATCCTGCAGCTGCTAGAAGACGACAGCATTCCGCTTGACCTGGAATTGTTTGTATTTTCAAGTAACCTAACCCAAGCTAAGAACTTCCATCTACTCCTCCTGTTATGTTACCCGCTCCAGCTGAATAATGAAGAGCAGTTGACCCAAACTTGTTTCTCGAGTGAATATCCACTCTGTGAGAAAGGAGTACTTTCACTGTTTCAGGAGAATTTGCGGCAGCATAGAGTAGCGGAGTTCGTTCCAGCGCCGTGTCGGGTTGATCCCTCTGAGCTCCATGTTCTAGCAAGAGTTTTGCCTGGGAATTAATATTAAATCCATTTCAAGCTTCGTATAAACGTTTAAAACGTTTTAATAATTCTAGTTTACTGCACAGGATTAGTATAACAAAAAAAATGAATGAATCACAATTGCCTTACAATAGCTGCGTGTCCAAGTAGGGCGGCAATATGAAGCGGCCATCGACCTTTGTCATCACACACGGAGTTGGCATCGATTCCTGAACTCAGAATCCGTCGGACTTTGTCAACCTTATTTTGTTCCACGGCAGCAAGGAGGTCCGAACGCAGAATGTTCGAGTCCGGATGATTTCCTGAAAATAATCCCAATTTCTTGATGGAATTCTTCAAATTTAATTTAAGTAGATAGGTTGAGCTTTGAGATGAAGTTTCTGTGGATCATCCCGATCCACATTGGAAATCGGAAATTAGAAATATTCTAATTTAGCGATGACTTTAGCAGGATTATGCGACAGCTGGAGGGCGACAATTGGAAGGACGACAATAGGGCGAATAAATAAAAAGGTTATGTAAATGGTTTTTATATTATGTTATGAAGGCTGGGTTTGGTTAGTCTGGCTTGTACCTATTCTATATCGTGATATGGTGGTTTATGCTACGTTATACCAATTTAAAATTAGTTCTATTTTAATCTAGCTGGCAGTATCACGACATTTTTTTTCAAGGGAAGACGAATTTCTTTAAAATTCTGCACATACATACATTGAGCCATTTGTTGCTGTGGATACAGTATTCCACTTTTGTTTTTTGATAAGTATTATTTATAATTTAGATTTCAACTTTCTTCTTTTCCAATCACAACTGAATTTGTTCAGCCTAAACTATAAAGTAACTCTTCATCAAATAAATGCTTCCGTTTTTACACAATATAATCGTGACAAACTTTATTCTAGCTCTACAGCTAGAAAAATAGCATCATCTAAGCCAAGTCAACCCAATATAACAGAAGCTTAACAAATCCGCCCAATTGTCGCCTCAGCCAGCAGCGTCTCACGTCTCACACCTCACAAACCTTGCTCCAACGTTCGAACATTTAGGGTTGCCTGAGTGAAATGTTTATACATAGAATTTCTTACCAGCAGTAGAATGCACAGAATTAGGTAATTTGTTTCGATGTGAAGAAATGGTGGGTCCAGAAGCGGCCGCCGCAGATGAGCTGGAAGGTCCACCAACAACGGTTCCATTTGGCTGAAGTTGAGGCGGTGGTGGTGGTGGAGGTGGTGGTTGTTGAGCTGTTTTCTTGTCCACACTACTGCCCTTGCCCTTCAAGGGCTTCGGTTTCTTCGGTTCTACCGTGACGGTTTCCATTTCTTGAATTTGGTCAACAGGAAGTTCATCCCGTTCCTGACTCTCAGAGCCAGAACCTAGAGAGAACAAGGAGTGTTCAATCACAAACACGTTCGGAGATGTGGGATGCTCAGTTCCAGACGAAATTCCGCTGTCTCTGTAACTCGGTTTCGGCGTTCTGTCACTAATCAACACTTCCTCACTTTGTTCATGCACTTCCGCAATCAGCTCAGTCGGACTGCTCACTTTGTACTTGTCATTGTTGGAGCGCTGGGTGGTCTGAGTCGAAGAAAGTCCTTCTTCAAGACCTGACCCTTCCGTGCTTATGTGAAAGGAGCCCAGGGCGTTGAACACAAAGTCATCCAACGTTTCCAATTCAAGTCGGGCTAGCTCTTCCTCCAAATTCTGAGTCAGAGATTAGCGTTATACAATGACTATTCGGGCTTATGAAAACTGTTCAAGCGAATTTGTAGCTACAGCAATTTTGCATCGTCTTTTAATCTAGGTTTTGATTTTAATTAATATTAGGATCAGATTTGGGTCCAATATCGTTCAATATCCGAAAAGTTCATTGAATTTTTGTAATATTTCCAAAGCTTAGCTTGTACCATACATATGGCTATATATAATAAAATTTGTATACTTATTTGGTTAGGTTTGTTTAATATATCGCCTTTTTTCGGAGTGATAAAAATTTATAGTGTCAAGGAGATTAGATTAAATTAGCTGTTCAATTGCGGTTTTTGAACTCCTTTAAGCCGATATACCCCATTAGCCTCAGAGCTGGTTCTGAATGACTGGTTTGAAAATAGTTTCAAGACACCAGTTGTTTAATACCAAAAAACGAGTACCATTAAGCGACGTGAGACGTGAATACATTTTCCCAATACATGTAGAAAATTTCAGCTTGATTTGATGGTTCCGATGATTGTTAAGTTGAATAAGCCACATTAAAAACCAAAATGGGTTCTCGTTAAAAAATATACAGATTGATTTTTTTAACTTGTTCATCAATTGAGTTCAAATTTGACACACATGGTGACTCTGTTATTTATCATCGCTTTGGGGTGCTCATTTTTTGAATTAGACAACTGGTGACTTTCAATTAATTTTAAGCTAAGCTTTCACAATGAAAGTAATGCTTTCACAATGGAGGCCGATTGGCCATGGTCATATCATCTTCCTTAGCTTAGGTCACTATTTCTTTTTGATAAGTAAAATTTGAACACTATAGTATCACTAATCCTAACATTGAGAAGATTGATGTAGACAATTTGCTTGAACTCATCAGAAGCTCGAATAGATTGCTCAATACGAACCAGAGTCAAACTTGAATCCTGTTCAGGAAGCTGTGTTTCGTTGACAGGATGAATAGCATTATTGCTTGTTTTGCGAGGTCTGACAATTGCTGAACTAATTTCACGCTCTTTGCTGTTGACGCCACTTCTAATGCTTCCTCCCTTGGCTTTGGGACGGGACATTGAGACAGTGTCCAGGTTGAAGCACCACTAAGTCCCAATTGTCACATTCTCGAACCACAGCTCTGGTGGACGGAACCAGAGTGAGCGTCATAGTAAAGGAGAATGAGAAGCCTGCTGAATCCAAAAATGCGAAAAGGCTTTCAATCCAATTGACCATGCGCTTCCACTGATTCCGAACGTGTCAAATGTGGCTTAATTTGAGAGAATATCGATGTACGATACATTGATTCTACTCCAGTTAGGAAATTAATTGACTCCGAATTCGGGGTTGAGCTTGGCCTACATAAGACTTTACGTGACACACTTAATTGGAACAGTTATTTAATAGAGCACAAAGGCATTCAACTGCTTAAGCGTGGCTTTTATTGGAGTTCGGGTCTTTTAACTCGATTTCTGGTCAAAGTGAGCAGCGTCACTTCCTGTTTATTGTTTATCTAAAGTGTGTACGGACACCAGTGTGTGTGTACACAACTGGAGTCTTTCCTCCTTTGCTAAACTTTCTATTTTTTGGAAAGAATGGAGAAAAGCTGAAAGCTGAGCACAAAGGAAAGGTTCACCCGACCCAATTGATTTTCTTGCTTTTAGGATAGTAAAACCCCTAAAATGTCATTGTATCCCTCATGTAAAATTCAGATACCCATAATTGGGAAATAAACTGAAGGAAATGACGTAAAAAGTCTATTTATTAGCCAAATAGGAATATGTGTAAGAATGTCGGGGAATTGGGATTGGGATTCTGATTGACCTGTCACTTTCTCCAAAACTTTACTCAATTCGGAGATAGTAGATTGGGTCAAAGTAAACCAGAGTGCGCCAACCAATCAGAGCCAAGCGCGCGTTTCGGAATACCTAACTTACTTACATGGATAAAAAACTCTCGCGGGATTTGGTGTCCTGTCCTTGGCGCACTTTCGTTTACTCCAACCGTAGATTGTTATTGTATATTATCATCAGACACTTTGTTTGTTCAGATTTTAGCTTCGATATACGTAAACTCGTCTACTGATTACGTCTAATGCGACAGGAAGACTGAGACTGAAATCTGGAAAGCACATGGTCGAAATCGAAATCAAAGGAAAATCGGCTTACTTGGAATTGTTAATTTTGACAATTAGCACTCAGAATAGTAGATCAGATGAATATTATATTCATTGGATATGTGTAGTGTCGCCGGATTGACACCTGTACGCAGCACATTGTCGATAGTACTTTCCAGATCACGTGGCATATGCTTATAGCGAGAATATTCCTCGTATTTCTCCAGGAGGACTGTTCCTAGCTCCTTGATTAGAGACATTATGGGCTGAGCATTTAACCTCTAATAGCAATTATTTGATACTTTTGAATACAAATGAGCCATTCTAATTTCTGAATCTTTCAAAATCGCGCAAACTCACGCCATTAAACACAAGGACACGGACTATTAGAGATCTTTCGTACCATATTGGCTAACCGAATAAGAGCTATCGCCAAAATAGCTTAAAAATAAGTTTTTAAAAATAGAAGCCAAGTTTTAGTAAGAGCTAACACATAATATGAGCTACACCGAATAAAATATAAATAGCTATAGCGTAATAAGAGCTAAACCAACAACGGCTGCGATTTCATTCGTATGCAACTTAGAAGTGGTTTAACTAAATAAAATTATTAAACTCAATTAAATTAAATCTGAATTTATGATAGCGGTAGTCATTATATTGAACTATTAATTATACATATATCATGAATTTTATATTATAGTCATTTAAAGTTCTTGTATTGGTTTAGTTAGGTCTAGCGATTAGCTTGCGTTGTTTTGAATATGCGCGAAACACGATATACTATTTAATCATAAAGCGGTATACAAAATGAAATCTCAGCCGTTGTTGCTAATGTAGCGCCTATTATGTCTTAGCTCCTATTATTTTAGCCCTTATTCATTTAGCTCTTATTATGCGTTAGCTCTAATTAAAGCGTAGCTGATATTTTTTAGCTCATATATTTTAGCCCTTTTGGAGTTAGCTCTTATTCGGTTAGCTCTTATTACGTGCTTGGATTAGAGATTATGCACTACCGAGTACGAAATTCTTTTTTCAATGACAATGCAATAAAATACAATTGCTCAATAGTCGGGTATCCGTCGCAGTAAATTGGCTGCTTTTGATTAATGAGTAAGGTAAGTTTCCGAATTCCGAAATATTTTTGGGCTAGCACAAGTTTATTGTGGTCATACATGATATAATTAGCTAGCCTGACGCTGTGAATTGTCCAATACCTGGTGTTTACGGGTATGCATGTTGTGGATTGTGGATGTTACAAATTCTAACTACACCAAGTAATTTACAAGCGATTACGGATGCGACTCGTGTGAAAGCTTACTAGGGAACGCCTTGCGTGCTTTTCTGCCTACACTTTATTGCAAGCATCATTTCACATTCTACATTCTTCATATTTTCACCTTTTTAATTGTAGAAGAGAGACAGTGTTTAATTTTTTGTCAAGCTCCGAAAACGGTTGTGAATCTACAAATCTATACAATATTTAGCACGGTGGTGACATTCCATTTTCAATTTAGAATTCTAAAACTATTCTTACAATCGTTTGGAGGTACTGGAAGGTTTCCATAAAAACCATTAAATTAATTCCTCACAAGACTTCGGTGAGTGGAAGGGTTTCTAGAAAATGCCCAAATGGGAGGTGGAGGTGTTTCATTCACGGCGCAAGATATTCTTCTGCGGCTTCTACTCAGTCTGACTTTCTCTTCACAGTAACAATAAATAAAAAATATTGAGCATAAAAACTGTTGTTTGCAGGCTTCAAATCCGTGTGATTAAGCCACACTGTTTTTCTGCTTGTGACAGTAGTGGTCGTCAGAATTATGGAAAGATTTAAATTGACTTATGACTTAATACCAATATTGGATTCCAGAAGCTTTTATACCAGACCGACAACGGAAGGGAGTGAGTGGAGTGAATTGGTAAGGCTGAACTGAAATCATCCAGCCACTTGATGAAATGAATCCTGAATTCGTAATTTATACATATTGTCCATTCCATTTTCCCCAAAAAGCGAGAAACCTGAAACCTACTGTTAAACCTTGAAAGCTACAACGTATTTGTAGCCGAAATTTGAAATATTGATGCGTGTAAAAAAAGGAACATTTTTCAATATTTCCAATTCCATACCTTTCCCAGCATCTTTACTTACATGTCGCAATTGGATGTCATAAGGCATGAAGTTAAACCCGAAAAATGAAATAATATACAAATATAACACATGAACAATATCAAAGCACACGCGTACTTCTTGATACTTGGTACAGCAATGTTAAAAACGAAACATACAAAGCTGGAATTTCCGTTTTAAAAAATATGACACAATTTGGAAAATTAGTAAAAACATCTGCAATTTCAAAGTTTCTCACAACTGCATGACATAAAAGCTTTTATGTTCAGTACAGTAGGTATGGTTAAGCATATTAAAGAGGGGATAATTTACCTTTGAAATTATATTGATGATCCAGTGCGTTACTTTTGAGTTTCTGTCGAATTTGCGAAACAAGAATTGAAATTCATATTTGAAAAATATTGAACTTTTTGATCCGTGTCACGGAAAAACAGGTAGAGAAGGGGGAAGCTACATGTAAATGTAGCTCAAGCTCAGCTTGTCTACTAAACTGAAGTATAATATTTCCAATGCAAAAATAATATATAATTCTAAACAAACATATTTTATCCAATTTCTTTCAAAACTCTTTTGATTCCATAAGTAGGCCTACATAATGCTACAAAATAACCCAAAGTACTGGGATTCGATTGGAAATCTACATATTTTTCTCTCCGAGCGAATCCAATCTTTCTGGAGCACGAGCAACAAAGTAAATGTACCATATAGTTACAATACAACTCCCAATCCCAAATAGTGAGACTCCCATTCCCATCCACATCTTCAACCATTTTTCGTTCAACTGTGAGATGATCCTCATGTTTAATTTCCATGTACATAAATTATAAATTACCTACTCAAGCTCATGACTTGCACTTTTCCGGGATAATGCGTAATGCATATATGTAGAACCAGGAAGCCAACACTGCAGAAATCTCATGCTAAGGATATGGATACGTATACGTAGATATGTATAATAGACGATTCAGTCAAATGCTTCATACAAATTTCTGTTGTTTACAGTTTACATACATACAAATCATGAAATGAACCGCTATATTTTTGGGAGATAATAAATGCGTTGGGCTTGGGCACTAGGCATAGTCCTAAAATCTTAGTTGATATTTTGCACACATTCACAAAAAAATATGAATATTGATGGGGGACCTTGAGTCGAGTTGTGTGCAGACAGACCGCTGTTTTACTACTTTCAAAGAACAATTACATGACACGAGAAAATAGAGATTGCTTAAAGGTATTTATATAAACATCCTTTAGATGCATCATGAAATAAATTCAAGGATATTATAAAATACTGAACAGAAGGATGAATCAAGCAATTGTATTAGTATAAGCACTTGAAACGTTTAATTTTTAATTAGGAGCTTAGTTAAGAGTCCTTTTTTGCCATCTTGGGGTCTGTGAGTGGAAGTGGAGACCAGCTAGCTGGATTTGTCAATTGAAAATGCTTACCAATTTTATTTTTAGCTGTTGCATTCATCTTGCATTCAGTTCAGCTCTCTCGCATCTAAAGTAGTAGGGTGATTAACAATCACCGGCTACACGACACCTTCAATTGTCATTCCTCAATTCATACGATGCAAAGCTAAATATTAAATACCTAAGATGATATTCGTTCGCATATGTACAACTTTAACTCCTTCTTCATGCCCGGTTGTGCCGTCTTATTGTGCTGAATTGATTGATTGTAATTTTGAAAAGATTCAGTTCACAAGATTATTTTCTACCTCAATTCTAAACGATAAGTACTTGAATATCTGCAAATTAGGTCAGTCCAATTTCTACAATTTGTTAAAATTATCGAACAGTATCTTTCATTGTCGTAATTTAACTTTGGTCCATTCTAAAGCATTGCGTAAAGTTTTGCGCAATAGTTTTATTAGATATTTATAGATATTTTTATTATAGATATTTCATCAAATAGTTTTTCGAACAAGCTCTAAACTAATTTCAATATTTTAAAAGTGCATTATGATGAGATACTGCTTGTGTAGGCTCATAACAATTTGCCTAAATTGTTTGCAAAATAGTTGCTGGATAATATGAAATAATCTATATACCTATTATATATCATATACGATATCCATACATTATGGAAAATAACGGGATATAATTCAAAATCAACTAAGTGATTTTAAGAATATGCCAAATACCCGGTTACTATGCATAACAGCCAACCATCTATGCATACTAGCTTCAACATATGCACATGCGTTGAATTTAAAATGTACATTGAACATGTGCGATTTTCATGTTAGCCATTTAGTTGTTCTGGATGGAAAATATCCGGCCATTCATCAGATCTCGTTTATGACAGTACTTCCCTTCATGCATCACATTAAGACTGATTTGTATATTGATATATACCTAGCATTTTAAACAGACATCCACAGTTAGTAATGAATATAGCAGTTAACGATTGCCGAGTTTGAGTTATGAGTTCTTCGATGTGTGGCTTGTGGCTTCCATTCAGAGTTTGTCTTCTGAATTCACGTACATTGTATCCGACTATTGGCTAATTTTGTCAATATCCTTGACTGGAACCAAACAGAGATTAGTTAGGAAAAATCTGAGGAGTAGAAAATAGTAAGTATTCATTTACAGAGCATACTTATCGTAAACTTCTTACGATAAGTCGTAATTTCATATTTGAAGTATATTACAGCGCAGCGTGCGTGTACGGAAGAATTCCAAAAGTAAAATCCGAGCCAGTTGGAAAAGTTTGAAGTTGAAGAAATTACATCCTAGCGCGTGAATTGCAGATCCCGTAAAACTATGTTGCTGGAATCCAGACCCAGACTACACAAATTGTATGCTCTTCTTCTTCTAATCACAATAGTGTTGCTGCTCAGTTTTTCGACGGTGGAAGGGATTTGCAACTGTACTAGGAAACTCAGGAGTACTTACTGTTGCGGTGTTTATCGCGGATTTTGCTGCGAGTAAGATAATAATGCGGATATGCCGTGCATAGCCAGAAATTGACTGTTTTATTTGATATTATTGTTTTCCGTTTTCCTCTGTATGATTTGTCAACTACAAAATTAATATGTTTGTCCTTGCAGATTTCCACGGTGAGCAGAACGAGAAAAATGGATCATGTGATGCATTTCGTCGAGAGAATCAACACACGTAAACCTGAGCTAGAATGTTAAGGTGTGCGAATGTGTTTATATTCGCACCTGATACCAACTAAGGTAGACTTGCAGTTAACTAATGAAAGAATATTTTGAATTCAGGATAACCCCAGGTTAAGCAGTATCTATCGCACTATGAGCAAGTTGCCTGGCGCAAGCCCCATTCGTTTATATGATTACGACTACTTTATTTAGACATCTAAGCAAAACTTAGTGAAACGACATTCTCTAGATAATTCTGGCTAATCCAAAATGTTTTAACAATTTATATTTGATACTATTTACAGACTGCTATTGTCATTTGATAGAAACAATAAATAATAGGCACTAGAACGATAGAATATAAGTATATTTAGTCAAAATGTTAAAATAACCTACTTGACCAGTTCGTGGTAGTAAAAAACTGTCGAAACGAGAAGCATGAGTCATGTTCATCTTCAAATATTGCTTATATGAGATCTAGCTGGGATTCCCACTGGAAGTTTGTTGTTGAGCAGGTTCTTTAGGTGCACGAATGTCAAAGCCAACGATATTGCTCAGACGAGCAACTTGAACAGCATCCAACTTTACATTGGCAAACACTTCATCCCCCATTTCAATTAGTTCCGGAAACCCGGCATCACTCACGTATTGAACACAAGCCTGGAATCAATGAGAAATATAAATTAGTTCATTCTAAAACCAAGCACGACGAAGGAGCGAGACGATTAAGAATTACAAGTTTACCAACGCAAGAGGTGCATTATTCTCCCGAATGACCACTTCTAAGAATAATTTCAACGATTCAATTCCAGGAACTCCCAAAACTTCATGTGTCGAATTCATGAGCTTCTTAAGAATTTCGAAGGCTTTGTTGAGCATGTCTGCTTTCAACGTAATAATCATGAGGTTCCCGAGCATCGCTCCATTCCAACCTATTTTCTTTTGTCTTTCGGGATCCTGGGTTTCAATTATTTCCCATATTTTCCAACCAATTTCCGCAAAGTCCTCTGCTAATTTAGAAGGTAGAGACACGCTTCCTACTTGCATAGAATAGGCCATAATTTGAAGCACAAGAGCAACAAGGTTCTCCCTTTGAGAGAGCTCAAAGATAACCATGTCAGACCACATTTGGGGCAAGTATGAATAGGCTTCGTTCAACTCTAAGCCTTTGAGGATTTCCTTGAAAAAGTAATACAAAATTAGCATAATGAAGACATACATCACAAAACAAACTGAATTTGAATCCTCTCACCTCCATAATTTGTGGCTCTGGAGTATAAATATTGGGGACGAGCTGATTATAGAATTCCATGAAAGTAGTAAAGGTCTCCGAGTTGCATTTCAGCGCTACAAAGTGACGACTGGAGATAAGAAAAAATTCCAAAATATAATTAGTGATTTGCATACCAGTAATGCATAACTCAAAGAAGAACAAATTTAAGTGCAAAGCCTTACTAGTAGACCGATTCCTTGTACGAATCCCCAATCAGGTCGTAGTTCCCTCCAACATGAAGCAGAGCATTCACTCTTTGAGCCAGCTCCAAGTCTTGCAAATGATTTCTACAAATGTCCATTGCCGTGACAAAGAAGAACGTGTCCTTGGGATCTTGAATTGTAAAACTCTTTCCTTCAAGTTCCCTTATGATGTCCACTAGTATTGTACTGACGGGGCCTCCTAAATTGAATTGAAGATGATCCGATTGAGTCAAAAGAACTAGTTAAAATGAACAAGCTACTTTGAATTCAAAAGCACATTCACAATACGTACTTTCCTTGCAGTGTGTTATGAGAATGTAGTAATACGAAGCGAGAGAAGGTTCAATTCCCAAAGCTTTGAATTCTGCTAAGGTTTCCATGCATAAAGCTTTCCCCTGACGAATGTTTCCGATTGTACTCAGTGACTCAAGAATTGCATTTAGAGTTCCAAGGTTGGGCTGAACTCCTGCTTCAGCTATATCGACTAAAAGCTCCTAAAGATGAACAACAATGAGATCGTCATCCTCAATCCTCCTATCGTGTGGGTGTGACAAAATAAAGTAATAGAGAAGAGATAGTCTTACTTCTAACAGCTGCCATCGCAAATCGCTACTATCTCGAGTGAAATATATTGTACGGATGATTGAATTGTATGTTTCAATATCTAAAGTAAATCCCTTAGACTGAGCTTCTTTGTAGAGATGCCAAGTTTTGTCAACCTAATAGGACCAATTATAAAATCGATCAATCTCAAATAAAACATATGCGAAATATATCGTTGGAAAGTCTTGTTTCTAAAATACCTGATAATATTTTGCACGCCCTCGTATTATAGCGCAATATGCAGCGGCATCTGCAGGATCCAATTCTTTGAAAATCTTCTCAGCCAAACCATTGTCCCTGTTGCAGAACAATGCGTACATTCAATTAAGTTGTATATAGCATAATGCATGTACGGACTAGTCTGTGGATCAGTAGTTCACCTCCATGTATTCTTCAGACGCTCTTTACCCAGCATTCCCGCCCGATACCATCTTTCCTCTATCCATTCTTCATCTAGTGCCTCTGCTTCATTGTAGTAGGCCAACAGTTCCAGTAGTGATTGAAGTGTTGCTGGGCTTAATTCTGCACAGAACAAGGATTGATTCGAGCAGAGTGTTTAAACGAATCCATTTTATGTGCGGAATAAAAGATAATTATCTACCTGTCCCTTTATTTTTAAGCATCTCGTATATTTGGACAGCATCAGGAATATTGCCATCATGAATTACTGTTGACAGCATTAATTCATCCACTGAAGTCTCTTCTGTAATCACAGGAGTTGGGAAGAACGCCTAAAGAAATAGAACAGTTTTCTGTGAATAGCTCTCATTACCTTACCACAAACCACAATCACCGTGGGTATTGGAATTGCATTTGAATAAAGATTCGTACCTCAACCGGTGGTTCAGCAACACGATGGTCAAATAACTCAGCATGTTTCTGTCGAATCCACCTCGCTGTCTTTCGTCCAGACTCTTTGGAGAGTGCATAACTGCGTTTTGACAAGTTTGAAATCGGAATGAGGTACGGATCATCGTGGAATCGATAGTGGGCAGCTGTATAGTCCCGTCCAATGGTACTTGCCAATGCCTAAAAATTTGAACAGGTCAATTCAATTGTGTGAGTGTGAAGTGTCTCAGACAGAGAATTAGATATCAAAATTGTGCCCAACGAATGTGCAGTTGATATGATAGTAACATAGTAATATATACAATTATTACTTTCAGAATATCCGTTGGTCCTCGTTCAATCTTGGGGTGAATATAAATCTCTGATGGCTTGTCACCAATTCTAGGTGAAGAGGAAGGTGCTGCAGAGGGTGCTGCATGTCGGGCATGACTCGCGGATTGTACATACGTTCTTCCGATCGCCGAGAAGTGTTGAGACAAGGATTGCAGAGGATGCCTTCTTTAATCCCAAAATCAGTCAAAAATTTGAATTTCATACACGCAAAACAAAATTAACTCGAAGTAGATATTACTAAATATACATACACAGCACATCTTCACTTTATGCTTTTTAATATCGTAAAAACGTGGCTGTTTAATTGTTGCTTTGTGCCCAACCACATTCACTTTGATTAAACTGGCGTCACTTCAAATGAACTGATATACAGAATATCTATTGGTTACCTTAGCCTGCTATAGTGTACCTGATATACAGTGTACGCTGGCTGGCATACCTAGAAAAATCTTAATCTGTTGTTGTGTATTGTGTATAGATAGACTCGGCAGTTTATGATGATGCATTATGCACTTACAACTTACATTTTTCTCCAATATGAGGAAAGTGCCCAAATCCCGCGCTGCATTCTGGCAGGATCTTAAACTTCCAGCTTAGCTGGTCCGATGTTGGAACGGAACGTAGAAGGACCTAGGAAGGAACAAGTAACAAAAGAATTAGAGATTACAGACTAGAGCTGAGAGCGGCTAACATTTACTTTACCGGTACGAGACACACAGAGCACGGACTGTTTAATTTTATCCGCGCGTTTCGGCAAACCTAACTTACCTAGAGGAAAGAAATCTCTACCGGTAAAGTAAATCTCAGCCCTGAGAGCTCTTAAAGTTTTAAGATAAGCTATAAAGATAAGCTTAAAGTTTTAGGACTGGTTGTGCTTGTGCTTGTTGTCAGTTGTTTAGATTCATTACAAACTACGACGTAAATCGTCTCGTATAATCACCAACCGTCGTTCGCGTGTTAATTGAATTTGTAAATTCAATTGAAAATTCTTGTATTATCGTATTGTTTGTGATTTTTCTGTTTTGTAATAGAATTTTTTTTAGCGGTGCAGGCAGCAGCAGCATGAGTGAAATCAAACTCAATATTACCGGCAATTCGTCATGTGAAAGTATAAGCAAATTCCAGCAATCGCAATCGGGGCAACAAGAGATCCACCTCATACGGCATAGCAGAGCAGCCGAAGAAGGGCAGCCTAGAAGCCCCGAACAAGAACTCATTGCTATGTATAATCTAAATCCGTTTTTGTCTTCCACAAAATTAATTAAAATGCACAGAAAAGAAATGTTTCATGTTCAACTCAAAAGTTTAAGAAATCTGAATTATTCTTATTCGGAATTTAAAATTCATCGAATGTAATTTTGTCAAAATCCATAAAGGGTTGTGTTAGCAAAACAACTAACTGCTGATTGAATGGAGTTGAACATGTTTCGATGAACACGACGATTTTATAAACAACTGTCCGTATCAGATCGTTAGTTGAGAATTAAATTCGTCTTAACTCAAATTCCAAATTTTCATTGCAATTTTTTGCCCCAAAAAAGTCCATAACTCTTGCTTGAGAGAAAATGACTAACGACAGCAGCCGTACGAACATTACCGACAATATGCATGCTTTCATGGCTGGGACTTCAATAAACTAATTGATAGTAGAAAAGTTAATTCTTAATTAAATAATTATTTGTGTTCAGGGTTCACCATTCGCCATAGGCAGGAGCAATTTAAATCAAATCAAAACCGCATGAAAACTTGTAACGTTGTAACTACATGAGAGACAGTCTTAATTTAATTGAGTCTTAAATTGAAATGCTCTATAGCTCAAAGATATTGATCAAGATCAAGCAGCGTTTCATGTATATTTACGTACATACTAATATCGCAGTACTATTGTCAAATTATTTGGAATAACTGAGCCATCTGACAAAACTCACTAATTGCCACCCGCTGTTATTTACTCAACGCCTGTGCGCTAAAAATATCTGTGTAATGTCCAATGTACCCGATCTCGAGTGTGTCGATTTGTGACATGTATCAAGCCCCAAACGAAGCATGAATCACACTTGTGTCCTGCGAAATACATCTTCAAGTCCTCGTCTTATATATGAAAAACAAATAGTGCTCTTTTATGCATCAAGGAACGCCATCCTTATAATAACAAAAGTGAAGTCCAGTCCAGTCCAGAGTGCTAATTAAAATGACCTCTTAGTTGTTACTTGTGTGATGACTGATGTGATGACAACTAAGAAGTGACAGACACAAGTTCTTTAACCTTGTTCACAATAAGCAGACGCATGACACATGACAGATTCACCCCTCAATACTTTCGCAAGCATTGAATTACAGGAATGAAGCTGCCTTCTTGTACCTAACATGGCAAATTCGTACAAGAAGTGGCTAGGACGCTGAACATGACATTATTTTCACTACTAATCCCTCCTAAATGGATCCAAACAAGGCACACCCTTTGGGCACTAATCAGTAAACCAGAACCTGATTTTATATTCCCATTCCATATATAGAAACACTAACTAAAAACTAAACTAACATGCAGTAGTGGTAGAGGTTGAAGGAGTGAACTCACAAAAACAAAACTTAAAACTGTACAGCGTTTTATTGCATATTGCATGGAACATAAAAGAGAGGACAAAAACCACTCGCAAACTTCAGAGGAGATCAAAACCCTTTCAGTTTTTGTGTTGGTCTGCTCATTTCTACGGCACGAATTTTTTGCTCATACGGAAAGTAACAATGGTCAACCTCTGTCCTGAATTTTGAATAATAGAAATACACGGAGGATGCTGAAGCTGAAGCTGAGTGTTCCATCACCTTTGGACCATTCTGGACGAAGACTTCTCAGTTGACGCTATGTGCGAATTTTTTAACAGAGACAAAAGCCCTCAAAATGTTTGACATTTGGAAATCAATAAAAGACTTGGTTAGTGTGAATCCGAAGAAAGTTTACATTTCCAATCTTGTATTCCAGCTTCACTACAAAGTTACGGTTATTATCTTAGTCGTCTTCTCAATTCTCGTGACGTCCAAACAGTACTTGGGAGATCCCATTGACTGCATTTCAAGTCCAGATGTGAAAAATATTGCTGAGCGCTACTGTTGGATTCACTCAACTTTTACGAAAGGAAGGAAAAGCGATGAAGGGAAATGGGCTTATGAAGCAGGTAAATTCATTCAGTTTACTTTGAAAGGGTTAAAATAATGCTAAAGAGCAAACGCGCAATTGAACAATTCAGAAATATTTTTTATTAAAGATGCGCTGAATTGATGCGTCTGTTTTACTGACTGATGATGCTTTTAGTAGAAAATAAAAATAGATGTATGTAGGTTAGCATGTCTTACATGTAATGAATCGAGGTGCGGAGGCGTTTCATGACGAGACCAGATCAAACCTCGTCTTTGAACGGCTCATGGTGCACCCACCCCCAGGAACTAGGAAAGCAGTCCATCTTGAGTCTTGAATTGTGTCGTGATCGTGATTAAGCTATACAGAGCTGCTCACACCATCCATCCTCCATACCATCATCATCCAGTCTATTAGGTCTTAGGTCCAACTCACTAATATCAGTCATCTGTCATCTTCCCTAATATTTACCTACGCTTCGCTTTCGGTTTAACCATATACTTTGCAGAAAAGCATCTACATAGATGAAGACAATCACGGTTAAATAATTTCTTGTTAAAATTTGAATAATCACGCTAAAGTTCGTCTTCCATGCATAATTGTCCGTTTCCTCTGAGCCGCATTGCAGCTAAGCTCCTTTGTCGATGTTTGAACTTGGAAGAATGGCATAATGCGATATGGGAAATCGGGAGCGTAGCAGATGTCAAAATCTCAGATGTCAAACCCGTTCAAATTTGGCCTAATTTGTACCAAATCTGTATTGGAGAGGAGACGGAAGCAGTACTTCTTAATTTTAAAGTTTCGTAGTTATAGTATATACATAGTGCATTTTACGTTGAATTTTGATTTATTTAGTCATATTTTTAGAATTTTACATGTGGCCTGTAACCAATTTGAACGGGTTTGACATCTGATAAAGAGAAATTCGTATGTTTCCTGATTTAAGGTTTTGGTAGAACGGCGACCACACGGTATGATTTTTGACCGGACCTCGTGTGGGGGTGTGCCGTCAAAAACCGTATTTCCTGGAAACGGATCAGTTTCCCAGGAGGCAATGCAGATTTCGAATAGAGTTGCTCCGAACATTCTGAGGCGAATAGTGGATTTTCCTGTCATTTTCCTGTCATTGGCAGATTATTCTACTCGCCGAATACTTGCCGAAATATTGGATGAAATACATGAATTTTGCGATAGAAATGGAAAACACTCTACAATTTATTAATAACTTTAAATTACAATTTATAATTGTTTACAACGTTCACGTAGTAGCGTCAAATACTGAATTTAGTACGAAATTCCGTACTGCGTCTATATTCGCTTGCGCTATAAACAGGTTAGCAAATCAAAAAAAAAATCGAAACTCAAATGTACAGTGCATACAATTCCATCGTGTTGTATTTTTGATTTTTTGGTTTGATTTTGATTGAAGAGTTAAAAAGGATTATTCTCCCATCGCCGCCTTTAAAATATAAAAATTGAAATACAGTTGATTAAAGGAGCTTGTATTTTTAGATTTAAGAAGCTGATTAAAAGTCTTTGTTTATATTAAATTGTTTGAAGTTTTTGAAGGACCATCGTGGTCAGTCTTCTGGGGTTACGCTTTACGCTTCGCTTTCTATTATGTAGTATTTCGGGTGTTAAAATTCTGCTGTCACTATGTATCCGCGTTAGGTTAGTGTACATGTGTTGTGTGGCATTTATGGCAGAGATTGGCGATCCTCCAAGTGGAACTCCCTTTGTTTCCATGCATTTGTTTGTTTGGTGGAACTTTAGATGCTACTTGACGGTTGTATTACAGTAGATTAGTAAATACCTGAAGCGGGGAATGTCTAAACTACCTAACGTCAATAGAATTCTGAGCCGGCAATATTGTTAATTGCTAATTAACTACTATAAGAGGGTTCGTGCAAAATAATTTCATTTTCCATTTAATAAACGGGCGAAAAGAAAACAGGCGCGGATCTATTTATCATTTGAGACGATACGTTAAATTTTCTATAAATGGGATCAGAAACAGAGAGACAAGTGTTCTTTGAATGCCAATGCTAAATTATAGTACTTTTTAGGAACTGTACAACAAACATCCATACTTCTGTACCGCACCAAATGTTCGCATTTCTCATAACGTAGTTTGTACGCGTACGCATGCATATAAGCACTCTCGTAGCATCTTTTAGTTTTAGTGTCCAATTTAAGTATCACGAATTAGGTCACACAAATAAGCAGAATTAGAAATGTGGCACATGTCAAAGACTATCCGTATAGCCAAGATGAATAAATATTGCAATGAATACATTATGAACATTTCGTAGTTAAAATTTGGAACTCTTTGCATTATTATCAAAAGGCTCAAATGTGTAACACATTCATGGTTCAAATGAAACTTTAGTATTGTTTCACTCAATGGAAACAATAGTACCTAGTATGACGGAGAGATTTTAGCTTTTGAATCGCCTTATCTGAATTAAGAAAGCCCAAAATTCAGAGCCAAAAAGTCAAAGATTTTTAACGTCATAATCGTAGGCGCAGACTAAGCAAAAAGTCAGCGGTTGCGCTTTAATCTGAAATCTTAGACTTTGAAAAATATAAGTCGGACTAATGAAATAATTCAAATATTCCAGTGGAAGAAAGTGAAATCCATCCTGGAATACGACCTTCGGTCGAAGGAGATGAATTGACCTATCACACGTACTACCAATGGGTTTGGTGCATTTTGTTTCTACAAGCTGGCCTCTTTTATTTTCCACATTGGCTATGGAAATCCCTGGAAGGAGGCCGAATCAAAATGCTGGTTGCAGACTTGAACTGCCGCGTCATTGAAGATGAGGAGAAAGCTTCGAAGCACAAAGAAGCCATTTTGAACTACTTTGCTCCAAATCGGGGCTATCACAACTTGTATGTCGTTCAGTACCTTGTCTGTGAGCTCTTCACGGTACTCAACGTTGGCCTCCAGGCTTTCATCACCAACGTCTTCCTCAATTACCAATTTTCCACATACGGAGCAGAAATATTTAGTCTTACTAATCAGCGACCCTATCTGCGACACGATGCCTTGTCCAAAGTATTTCCAACTGTAACTGCCTGCAGAATCGCCACAGGTGGACCTGCCTTTGGCACCGTCGAATACGATCTTCTCTGCGTTTTGCCAATCAATATACTAAACGAGAAAATCTATATTTTTCTATGGTAAGGAAATTATATGTTGCTTCATTCTATGATTTCAAGTTTCATTCTTGTTCTACAAGCATTAGAAGCAAAACATTTACAGTTTTAATATATTTTCAGGTTTTGGTTCATTCTAATTGCCATTGTCTCCATTGTAAACCTCATTTACCGCATACTGACTATTGCCATTCCACCTCTTCGAGAACGTTTGCTCCGAAGACATGCTCGTAAATCGTCAACTACAAAATACGAGAATCTCAACTATTCTTATGGGGACTGGTTTATTTTGGACAAGATTGGGAAGAATATGAATCCAGTAGTTTTCGGCCAACTTCTTAAGGAGCTATCAAGCAAATCCGACTCAAGTGCACCGCTGCTATTGAATAGTAAAGTGTAGAGTTTTGCAAGCGATCTTGATGCGCCACAGCGCCACTCGCCGCCGTTCCAAAATCTGATCAAGTGCCATGCATGTGCATATAATATCACTATGGTAAAAAGCATATTTGATGAGACTGGATTGTAATTGTAATTGGGGTACTGTACTTATTGCGTGTAGCTGAGTTTGAGACGACAAATATATAAAGAAAAAGTGGGATATGTATGAAATGGAAATGACATATCAAACAAATTATCAAAACTTGGAAAAAAAGTTTGTGAAACTATCTATTTAATTAATTAATTTGAAACCTAACCTCAATATTTGTTTAATATTTTTCGGTAGTTCAGTTTGACACCAATTTCAGAGATGTAATTTAATTTGACGCTAGCTGAATAGTACAATCCAGTCTCATCGAATCAAATTGACCATGCCAAATGTACAGAGTTCCACATTGTGTATTGTGTATATGATCGTTAATATTACTATTTTTTCAACCCTAACCTGAAGATTTAATATAGTGACTTCTTATAAAAAACACATTATGTATTAAGCATCAATCGCAGTAAATCTTGTATTTAGGGGTCGCAGTGGCGGGGTTCCACGATCGGGGAATCCCCGGGCAAACCAGGGAACTTAAGCTAGAGAGGGAAGTGAAAAGCCGTATCTCTGTGAATTGGGCCGACCATAGATTTCTCTCTTCT
>JAQFYU010000330.1:0-24335 GCA_034694905.1 Ceratophysella granulata | reverse complement strand
ATCCTTGCTCCACGCACAAGCACTTTGTGCTTCACATAAAGCCATAAGCCCGTTCTCTAACCTATACAGCTATTTGCTTCACACTAAGAAAAGTTGAGGAGAGTACAAATATTCTTGAACGACAAATGAATGACTCAAAAGTGTAAGACGAGGAAGCTGTGAAAATTGCAATTCGACTTTTAGTGCTTAGTGCTCCAACTTTGAAGTAAATGAATGCAAAATGCACTTGGCATGCTTCCTATCGCTATGCTAAAAAATGAAAAACAAGGTTCAAGCCTCTGAAATGTACAGAAAATCTTGGAATAAAAAGGTCATAAAGGGTTAAATTGAGTTTATTTACATATTTAATTCACAGGAACGTTCACGAGATGGGAACAAGATTGAGATTGGTACTGCCATGGAGCTAATCAACATGTTCTTTGCTGGGAAATGGAAGTATTGCAAGGCATTTCTTCAGTTTCTCAAAGTTTCCAAAATTCAAACAATGACAAAAGATCAGTATCTAAATATTCTGGACTTCAGCCGCTCTGTCACCTCGTTGACATTTTATGATGAGACAGCAGCATGTAAGTCAAGTAGGGAGTAGAGGCTCAGTCGAATAACGCCATACCGTCAAATATAGCTACAATTCCCTTGACGACTGTGCAAATTGCATGGCAACAGGCAGCTGCAACGTGTTATTCGACTTAATCCCTAAAATGTCAAATCGAATGACAAAAATTGGAAATGAAACTCAGCTCACTACTAAGACATCTGACATCTACTTATTGGATTTGTTTCAGGGCCAGTCCTGATGGACGAGTTTGTGGAGCACTACAAGAGTCAACCTGAAGTGTACCAGGAAAAAGCAATTTTTAACATTGATGACCCCGACACTACACCAATTAAGTTCTCAGCTCAATTCGAATCTGGACATGATTGGAAACTATGAATGAACTGAGGTTGCTGGAAGAAAAGACTAATAATCTTACATCATACAATGTAAATACAAGAAACAAGGATGTAATCTAAGTCAACCACTGCAAATATCAATTGTTTCTCCAAGGACAAAAATATTTATGTTCTAATTACCAATATATCTTTCCTGTTGTCAAGACTTTTACTTTTACTTTTTACATTATACTTAAGTCTTATTAACAATTTTGCTCTGGGTTGAACCAGCCAGCTTAAACTCTCTTGTAATAAACCTATCGTCTTTAAAAAGTTTGGATCGAACAGGTCGGGTTGATTGAACCATTAATACTTAAGTAGATCACTTTGAAATCTTGTATTAGAATCAGTCTTTTTAGATGGTGGGTAGTTTCGTATGAGAAAGCCTCACTAAATCATCTTGACTTCGAAAACCTCACTAAATCATCTTGACTTCATCGCTGAGAAAGTTGATGTTCGCAATAATTAACGATATGTAAACTTGTTTCTACAAAGCCGCTTTACTGCTTTCCGTAAAAAATATTTTTCTTTAAATATTTTTCATGTAATTGCAAAAACTAGTCTTCATTCAAATTAAGGATGATACCCCATTCGACCTCGGCCATCTGCCCACCCGAATTTTTTTTAAAAAAAATAGTGAAATTTAAATTCGAGAAGCGAACAACATTAAAAATCTTGAAAAATCGCTTCTAAAATGGAAAAGGCTCCTGCGGTTCCCACAAGCATTCATTTTTTGAATTTCTAAACTTTGAAATTCATAATACAGCATTAAAATTGTATGGATGATTTGAACAGAGACAATGCCCCTAAAATTGTGAAATGCATCATTCCAAGTATAAATTGATACGCACGTAGGTGTTGCCAGTTGCCAACGTGTCCGGTCATTCACCTGACTGCGTCTGACCAACGGTCTTTGTACGAATGCTAATTTACCGATCTCAGTCATTGCAAGACTCTTATATCAATTTACTCTGAACGACCTTACGTAAACCTGCTTGGCTATGGCTATCGAGCAGCAGCTGCAGGCTGCAGGAGCCCTGAATATCAAAAGATGTAGGGTAACTTGGAAACCGATGTAAAGTGCATTTCTACATATCTTGCAAAATTAAAATTGCACTGTGGACAAGCACTAGCAGATGTTACATCATTTACGAATCCAAGGCATCATCACCATCATAGCCAGCAAATGGCGCATAACATGAAAGATATTCGGAAGCCATAAAACAAAATGCTACTTCAAGTACATATTTCTACTAATAAAACAAACGTATACGCCTACATTACACATTACATCTATGATACATGTAAATATGTTTAAGGAATGTGGATTTCAAGAGTTATAAAAAGAATTGAAAATTGTGTTTTTGACGGTCCACGGGTAAGAAATCCTTCGGCCAGCTCTGCTGCGTAGAGCATACGTAATGCATACGTAATTTGCATACTGATATATATCTATTACAAACCGGCGGCGGTAGCTTAAACCTCTTTATTAGTACATTCAAAACTTCTTCATAAATAGTAACAAAAGTACAATTAATTCGAGATAACAGGCAAATTAAAGCGAATGCTCACATATACTGTTGCATTGATTCTCTACAATAGACTTATAGATAGACTTTTTTTAGCATGTAGATGTAAGTACAATTGATTAGTTTGTGCACCGGTTATTGCTTCTGTTTCATGTTTCAAATTTTTAACCACACGCTTAACCCCTTTCAATCTGGCATTGTACTTCGTGGGTGTCTCCTCGTCATCGGTGTTGGATCACTGTAGAGGCGTTCCCTCCCACCCAAGACATGGAGTTGAAAGTCCTCCTTAAATAAATTATGATTCACTTTCGAAATGTCATTCAGAACCACTGGCGAGGGGGAGTCCGAGCCCGAATCCGGACTTGACTGCGGGAAACTGACCGTCTTCTTCACACCTGTATTCATAATCAAGGACTTTTCCCAGCTCAGATTAGGCTTCTTGTGCTGACTAACAATTTTCTTGGGAAGAACTCTTCCAACAACGCTCGAGAGAGATTCTTGAGAGTTTAGCTGGGAGGTCAACGTCTTTGTACTCGTATTTCCAGGTCCATTCTCCTCCAGCTTTGGTGAAGCGTCACAACTAAAGCAAGTACTGATTCGTTTCCACCAGTAGTTTAGTTTGAACAAAAGATGAACACGGAACTGAGTTCCAGCTGCACAGTAGAGGAAGAAATTGATGGTGAAGTTAATTTGGTAGAATGCGAAACAGAAGCATCGAACGTATTTCAGCAAGAGCTTTGTGGTTATCCTGTAGAAAAAAGAATTAAAAATTAGTGAATTTGCAAGTACTCGTGCTAATTAATAGAATTCATTGTTTTTCGTCTAAGCAATTTCCCTCTAAAATGCACGGACGGAGAACTTGAGCAGAGTGACTAAAGTGAGCATTTCTCCTAATTTTCAACTAACTCGAACTGATGTCAAAAAGGTTCCCATGTTAAAACTATCCAAGAAACTAAGCAGAAATTTCTTGAGCACCATATAAAGTTTTTCATTATGATTTAGTCTCAACTGAATTTAAGGTTATACATCTTGACCTTGACTGGGTGGCTTTCAGTTTCAGTAAAATTGTTCATGTTATCAAGCGGCTATAGCCGGTACGATCATCCTTAATTAATTTTAATTCAATACATTGAATCCAATTAAATGAGGCTAAGTTAATTTAACTTAATTGAATTTAGACTTATATTTAAAGTATATCACGTTCTGTGCGATTTGCCTAAGACGCCGAATGCTTTTCAACCTTTTATACCCGCCATAATTATCTTTTGCCAGCCTGGGTCTCTCGTCCGACAAAATCCGTGAATTTATGGTCCGAATAGCAGAATTTCTCAGTTTAGCTGATAGTTTAACATGGCAATTGGTAATACGTATCTTTATTAATATCTGAAATGGCTAATGGCATTTCATAGGATGGCAAAACGGGTATCAGTCGAATTGCTTCATACAGACCCGGAGGTCCGGACCGGATCTTAGATTCTTTAGGATCCGCGGATACGGGACTTAATATGCTACAACGTGCAGCAGATTTTGAAGTCGAATCCGGATCCAGATCCGAAATCGGTTCATCATCGGATCGCATCCTAATTCATAATTTTGACGGATCCGGAAATAGATGCTATAGTTTTTGGTAGGTACCTTACTCTCGGATCCGTAGCCGACCAAAATGCGAGACATGTATTAATGCTTCGTTGTGCAGATTCGGTACAAGGCCGGAAAAAGCGTCGTGGGTAAAATGTGTATTATGTGGATCAAAAATGTTATAGAGTAATGAAAATATAATATAAAATATAATAACAGTAAAATTATAAATCCTTCCTAGTCAATTTAATCCAACACGATTACAGAATACCTTTTCGGTGCGTTAATGATCTCACGGAATCATCCAAATCTAATCTACGCAAGTTTGCTTATGAGATTCTGAAACCCAGCAGCCATTCAAGCTTTGAAGCAGTTCAAACCAGAAATTACGAGTCGGAATTGACGTTTTAAAATTATTGCCCATCTCACACAGGTAATTAAGGTAATTTATTGGACAAATTGAATTACCGACACAAAGGTATTCTGAACGAGGACCAGCAAGGCAAACGTCACGAATAAAGGATTACTTTTGATAAACAATGAAAAAGTCAAAAATATAATCAACGTAGTGCACAGTGTGTACACGGCACTCTCGCTTCATTTTCATTGCATAACTTAGCACACAAATCTACAGAAGAAACTGAAAATGACTCGCCACTTTTGTCACAGAAAGCATGAAACACGACTTTACACTTTAATTTCGTCAGTATTTTTTATCAGTAGTCATTTCCATACAAGTTCCCAGAATTTGTTTGCTCTAGTAAGAAATATCTAACCCAAAAAAATAGTACTTATCTGTTCATTGTTCAGCCGGGGAATCAACTATCTCTTTATATGATGTACCATTTAATACTATCTCATCCTCCTGTTACTCACCACTCAATATACTCCGATCGGTAGGGCTCAATCGTTGAAACTGCCGCATGATGTTTGAGATTCCAGTACAATTCGACTGTTTGAACAGTGCCAAGCGGAAGGACAAGTATAAGGTAGGCCAGGGAGACGGCAACTAGCATGGGCGTAGTTGGACTTGGACGATTGCTAAAACTCAGCGATTGTTGTAAGCTTCGATGCGTCTTATCACCCGGGTTACGCCTATAAGCTGTAATAAAAGGATTCATGTTAGCGCTACTGTATATCATAGATCAGACATCGATTTCACCGATTAACGCGCTTCTTTTTATCTTTCACTGTGTTAAGTTTGTTCTTAAATCAAATCACTGTTGTTTCAATGTATTCCGTTCTATTTGATAGGAGCTAAACAATTGGAGCCCAGATGAAACGAAAAGAACTGCGCTAACCCAGAACAATTTCGATTTTTTAAAAGTAAACTATCATAGCCTTGACCGGTATCTTAAGTTGTAGCGCTTTTATTTTACAAACAATACAATTTCAGCGTTTCACTATGGAGTGTTTCAAATAGAACGCCTTTCCTGTCGTAATTCAAGCACATAATGATAGCCTTTGAATTGAATACCTGTCTTAATTAATAAGGCTGACAATACGCCTTCTATATCCACCGTATGCATTTAGCAGCGATAGCTTGACGGTAAAAGTACTTTGTAGTGAAAGTTGTCTCAAAATTAAAGTTCATGTTACTTCCTTGAAAGAAAATGGCCTATTCACCCTATTCATAAAACATTGAAACTTTTGAGACAACCCTCGTACTAGGATTAAGACAGCTGCAGTGTGCTTTCGAAGAACGACAATTGGGTGCAGTTTACCATTGCCCTTTGCGTCATTGCCGGTTTGAAAAATACAAACAGGAAGTCTTTGACTTTCAATTTGATTAAGTATTTTTAACCTCGACATTCTGATAAACAATTCTGAAAAATATTTCGTATAAATAGCTTTGCCTCAAGTTCAAACATCGTGCCATTCGATCATAACACTATTGCAGGAAATGTTTTCTATTTTGTATCAAATAGAATGAATCATCCTCCGTATTCGGCTTAGGCTTGGCTAGTCTTGTATGTTGAATATTGTGCTTGGCTAGTTTTACATGTGCTTTCACGCTGCTACATATATCATCAAAATGTATTGGTAAATTTTAACAGCGCGTTCGCATATAAAGCTAGTAATACGGTACATAAGGTAAATTATCAGGGCACATTATAGTAAATTATCATGCAACACGTTCGAAGCACCAAACCGCAATATGAGTCCAATTTTACGCCAGTCAGAAAAGGAGTAAACAAATGATCTGGTCAAATTACCTGTCAGTTGACTCCGATTATTGTTTATTCGACGTAGTTTCCAGAACATGAGGCAATTGAAGGTAAAAACGAGAATAGTTGGGATCCATGTCTGAAAAGCAACTCTGATATAAGCCATTCCCTGCCAAACGTATCTCTCAGAAGAGCATGGAATATAGCCAAAGACGCTGTCCTTCTCGAAACCTTAACAAATATTAAAAAACATGTTTACTGAAGTTTGAAGACCATCCAGTTTGATTTATATCTCCAAAATGTTTATCATACCAACTAAAAATAATTTTGAGAGGGAGAAGAGTGTGAAAATCACGGAACAGGATATAACAACTGCTTTGGATCTGTATCTTCTTGACGTCCGTATCATGAGTGGATACCAAATGACAAATGAGCGTTCAATGGTAAACCCCACAACTATCCATGCTGAGATTAGTTGAAATATTTCAACAAATACTCCATGGAATCGGCATAACCATTCACTATTCTGTAGAACAACAAAACATTGAGCTAAGTTAAATTTTCATATAAAAAACATGGAAATACTACTACATAGGAATAATTTGAGCTGCAGGAGGTTCCAGAGACGTGTGTCTTTGCATGGAACCGTGTCATAATCAATCACAAGCTTGATGACAAAAAAATACACGAAGAAGACAATGGAAAGATTGACAATGACTTCACGTTTTGATGTATGGGATGAATGCTAAATGCGTGTTCTCTACATTCATTACATTGCATGAACTACAGATTTCTACATCTCTAATCCAAGCATACCTCATTTAGCCTAGAAGCAAGCTATTAATTATTTTAAGCGGCATTAGTGGAGACATGTTGACATATACGTCATAGCTTGTCTGGTTGAAAGTTGAAACAATGCAATTTTTATCAAGAATTCTTAGCACACCCGCTTTAGGCTGACGTTTGCGGTATCGAAAAATTGTATATATTCAGAATTACGATTTAATACCGAAGAGTTATTTAGAAATTATTATATTTTAGCAATAGCAATGATTGTATTCTGTTCATGTTCATGTACGTTTGTATAAACACTTAAATACCTGGAAGTAGCTGTTGAATTCTTCACTTTCACCCCGGGCAACTCCGATGGCATAATTGAAGAAGAGATTCCCAGTGTCGCATACTGCGAGAGCCACTAAATAAAACCCACTCCCATTTTTCGCCAAACCCGAGGACATCAACACGTAGAAGGATAGGCCGTTGAGAAATACGCCTGAAAAAATTAATTAGATTTGCAAATATTGAACTGGGTAAAATGATTTCCGGTATTCAGCCTGTCACTTACCCAGTGCACAGACGAAAATTGTTCCATACGAAAGACAGGCACGAGTAATTTCCACAAAGATATGAATGTGCTGCCAGTATTCTCGAACTTCACAAGGCCATTCTTCTTCACACTGGAATTGTAAATCAAATATTGTGAAGCTGTATAGAACCTCAAATTCCATTATTTTACATCATATACGACCTCAAAATATGCGATTAAAGTAATTGTAATTAATGTGGTATCTCCTCAAATTGATAGGTGGAGGTTTTCAGATCCTACGAAATTAAGGTTCTCGGGTGTAAGTGTAAGCTTAAGCTTGTGCAATGAATTCAACTTGAAATAATTAAAACTATATCAAGAATGAATGAATTAAAATAGAAAATCATTGTTTCAAAAAATTTCTCGCTCCATGTACGTTTTTATTTTTTAAATTGTAGCTTAGCAAGAATTTCGCGAAATTATACGATGGCCATTGATTGTTCAAATTATTGAACAATTTTATTTAGCTTACGCGAGCACATGCTCGAAGCTTGTGTGCTATCAGAATTTTACGAAACCCGGCACCCTTAAAAAGGCAGAGTGAAATTGCGTTTATTGCAATTTTTCAATGCGGAATCTAATTGAGTACTTAAATATTTCAGGAATTATAATTTGATCTTCCTGACTTTATGAATATGAACTTCCTGGTTGGGACAGCTTCTTAGTTCTTCCAAAATCTGAATCACATGTTGCGGAACCTAAAGTGTTTAATTATTACGCTTATCCGCATGATCAAAAATGCGAAACCGCAAATGTGCCAACTGCCAACATCTTAATCATTTATCATTTCTGACTTAAAAAACTACTATTGAAATTCCTATCGCACTTGAAAGTAAAAGATACTACCTATATTTCGATTTAAATTAAGTGTTTTTACTCAGTATTTAAACCGTTTTAACCTTTGCCATTACGATGAATCTGAAATTTGACAGAATTTTCACTTAAATTACGTAGTTTGTCTACCGCTAGTAATCTCTGATGTGAGCTAAATAAGGACTCGATGAGCCATCTCTTTGGAATGATTCATTTTCTAAGAGCATTAAACAAAATATTTACTGCAAATCGGCGTAACAACGAAATTGTACACGTTCTGCTGCACATAATAGCAAAACTTAAGTACAGTACGAGCCTGAGTTACTTTACTACTACGTTACTGTGACTGTGCTATTCTACCTAAGATTAAGGAACTGGTCGAAATAATTAAGCGCCGCCTGTCAATATTTGGATCTTCCGAAAAGAAACTCAAGCAATGGAATATTGGAGTGTAGATCATGTTCGTTTTGTCTAAAATAGACGATAAATACAATAATACCTGTGTAATGTTGATGCAATCCAGCGGTGGATTTAGATCCGCCAAGGTTTCCAAAGAATACCGGCAACTACCATGACACACCCAAAAGATTAAAGAATGACGCACAAAGTACACAGGGTCTAATAATTATGCATACACGTTCAATTCAAAATATTCAAAATACACAACACTCACCCAGAAAGATTCCCTGTTGACCAAAGATTGACGATTTGACCTTCCATTATTCTAAATTCAAATGAATTTTAATGTTCACATTTGTTTCAAATGTATATTTCCAGAAATTCTTGAATGTCTTCAGTGTGGAACAAAGATGCGAACTGGTTTTCCGTGAATCTATCGCGAAACATTTTATAGTCTCCAAAAATTACTGTCAACACCGGTAAATCCGTTCAAAACGTCAAATCCAGTTCTCAATTCTTCTGATTCGCAACTTTCTGTAAATTAAAATTAGCGGGCAGCTTTGGTATTTGGAGTCACGAAGATGACAAGGAATGTCTGAATGTCAATTTCTTGTTAATATTCAATTCAATCCCAAATTGATTTGATGTAAATTTGAGAATGTCGCTACGATAACGCGAGTCTGAAGCTATCTATTGTATGAAGAGAAATGCGTCCACTTTCTATCGTCATCTTAAGCAAAAGTACGAGGATGCACTGATCTTGCTGAGCACTCTGCTTCACATTATATTCTTAGACAAGGTACCTCGAGTACAACTTTTTATTCCGCTTTATATCACTCAGCTCATGAGCAGCAGCGTAGCAGCGTACTTAGTTTGTATATTTAGTTGGTACAAAGCCAGGCCGGTTTTTTACACGACACTCAACAGGTCCACATTACTGCTACACGACAGGATACAGGATTTTCTGGTCTACCATTATAAATTACTTTGGCTGCAAAAAACAAACATAGTCCAAGATTTTTAGCCTGTTTTTACCCACGTGTTTGCACGAGGCCGGAATGCTATTCCACTTCTAGTCGGTATTTTGGTGCTAGTTGCTAGTTAGTTACGCTAGTGCTAGTAGCGAATTTGGATGAGCCATTTGCTGTTTACCCACGTATTCCCTGTCCAGGTTTTCCAGATGTGTTTCAAACCTATAATTTCCAAGCCCCTGAATTATGTTTAATTTCATCAAATTATACACACTTCCAAGAAAAAAAAAACCAATCAAATCCTGAATCAAGTTAAATTGAAAACAAGGGTGAAAAACTGGGACTAATTACTTATAATAAAATGCGAAATTACTACGTGCAGTTTGGGAAATCTAATCAACATTTGCTTAATGTTGGTGATAATGATGTATTGAAATTGTAGAAAAACTGGACTACTGAATTACTTTGGGAACTGCGCAAATCAAGGTGTCAAGTCAAATCTGTAACCCATTCGTCTCATCACGATTCCATGTTTCATTTATTCATAAGTGCACCGAAGCGCGTAATATTGTGGGTTGAAGGAGCAAGTGCAAGGTGGCTGGACTAAACTGACAGCATATACGTCAGTTCTGTTCAAGGTTCATGGTTTTGTATGAAAGATATTCATAAATTATGAAGGAGGAACCAGAGGTGATCCTCTGTCTGAGATTTCCCAGATTATTTTGACGAAGTTTCGATTATGTGAGGTGAATTTAATTGCTTAAGTGAATTGTTTTTATGACGTGAATCGGATTAAACTCACGCAACCTTAATATGCTCGACTGGACTACTAAGAATTTTGAATTGTACTTTACGTGGTTCAATTTTTATGGGAAAATGTATGTTCAAACATTAAAAAATGGCATTTGAACTACCATCACAAGCCATATATAAATAATGTTTTCAAAAACTTAGTCTTAAATGACTTGATATTTTATCGTCCACCTCCTCCATTTTTTGGTATCGATTCTACCCGACCGGGTATACACTTTTTGTCTACTGCCAAACATATTAAAGTTTTTAAAGAATACTTTCAAAACATGATGGGGTTGGGGTTTCTTATTGTAAATTCAAATTACCGGCTGTATATGCTAAATCCACGTTCAGTTAAGCGTTAGTCAACGCTATTTATTGTTAGTACAATTTTCAAATGGTAAAACAACCCGGTAACGGTAATAATCTAACCTGTTAATCTCATCAGCAAAAACACTTGTAAAAATTGAAATTCTTGGAAGATTGGTTGCGATGAACTCTACTGATGTACAACCTGATGAGCTGAAATTCAGCAGAGTTTTCCAAATCCAAACGCAAAACCGGATGTATTCAAATCCGGGTTTCATGTTTCAGAATTCAGTCGCAAACCAGGATTTCGGATTTAGATTTGCATGTTACTAACTATTACTGTTGACGGGTTATACACATATGCATACAAACTGTAAAGTAAATGTTTTGAGGCTGGGTAGTCAAATTTTATAAGGCGGGTCGGGGACGAAAATGAGGCCATGTGCCTTGTGAATGCTCTCTGGCGGCTGAGGACGAATACTGTGCCATAATGCCGTTCGCACGATTCCCACTATGCAATGGCGTCGTTTGCATCAAGCTTAGTTTGTAGTGGTGTAGCTGTGTCACGTGTCACGTCCCCTTTGCAATGGCGTCGTATACGCTGTTGATGGCGTTTTGTGTATAATTAATGACTTATGATTCACAGCGTAACACCTGCGTAGCAACACAAGCATATAGCATTGCATATGGCCGTAGTACCCCTTAATGAACCGTCGAAGCTGAGTATCCTTAAGACTTGACCGGTTGTCCTCAAAGTTAGCGGTTTTTTGAAGACTAACAAAACAGTTGTGTAACAGGAAGCAGATAATATGTATATGCTACGTTGATACAAAAATATGCGGAAATGCTTTACCCAATACATACCCAACTTTTGTCAATCTAACCAAGAAATTAATTTGCAGCGCCAGCTCACAATTTATTATTGTCAATGTACGACGAGTAGTTTTTTATTATTTACAAAATTTATTTTTCATGATGTTAACTAAGCCAATAACAGAAATATAATATTGATAAAAAGCTTCAGTGTTTAACAATTTGAATATATGTATCTCTGAATAGTTTCTGTATCTCAATATCGAAAGCAATTTTAAAAATTTGGTTGTAAAGCAGAATATGAGCTTCCAAGCACCAGAAGCAAGAGTATAATCTGTCAAACGAAGGTATTCATGATGAACACGCATCATTTGTTAGTCTTAAATTCTACAAGGATACCTGGAATTGTTACATTTCCATTTAACAAGCAATGATTTATAAAAAACAGTATAACGAATCATTTAAATTCCAGTTTTTTAAAGCGGAATGTCATTTTAGGACCGCTAAAATATACTTAACTTAGTATTAATGATATATTATATTGAACACGCAGAGCGCAGCATCACACGCTCAACAGCCTTCCATCATTTTGTACAAAAGTAAATTGTTATGTAGCTAGCACTCGTAGTATTTAGTAAGTGTAGAAATAGAGAATTTGTAATTATTAGTAGGGCTTAAATTTTTACTTAAAAAAGAGTTCAAAGTTTTAACAGCTTGTAAAGCAGAGCATCATTTTAAAATAGTCAATTTCTATATAAAATAAGTATCTGTAGTTAGCAGTCTTTCATCACACGTAATTAAAAGAAATTGTTTTCTATACAATTATGGCAGCACCCTGAACAGTTGAGTATGAAAACTAGAATGAGCATATTTGTACTGTACAAATAAATGTATTTTTTGATCATGAACACGTAAATATTTAAGAGTCAAGAATATATGAATTCAAAGGGAAATACTGCACGTTAGCAGGCATAAAAATATATATAAAGATATTCAAATATTGTAAGCTTTGTCATTGAAAGCTTCGTAATTTTAGTCAAAATATAAAAGCTATAAAATATATAATAAAAAATAAAAATGTAGAGCAATGTCAAAAAATGAGTTCAGTTCAAACTCTATGAGTATACACGGGTAGATTAGTCGTTTCCAACTTCGGATTCGGATTTTGACCGGGCTTGACGAATAAAAGACCTCCGGTGAGGTCGTAGGCGCTACTCGGATTTTCCTGTGAAAGCTCAATCGGTTCCGTACCAAATACGTTAGCACAGGATGATCTCAGTAGGGAATCCGTCTAGACACATTATAAAAATATGTTAGAATTTAGAACAGATATTGTTTCAAGGTTTGAACTCGACATATGTTTCAATTTTATTATTTTAGTGGTTTTACCTGAGCTAGATCCTGTCCTTGCGGCAAATACAAGGGATGAACGTTGTTCAAGTCAACCTGCAGATAGTTGATCATTCGAGCCAACTCATAACGGGATAAGTGATTAGCATAGATGACCCGAAGCTGATTCTCCGCTTCGCGGTACACTTGAAGACCATTCTCGAAGAGCTGAACATCATCAACGGATCCCTCTGTCATGTCACAGCCCATTCTGATTTCAGTTATCGCCTGGAAAATAAGAATTTATATCAATTTGCACGTAATCAACTACTAAAGTTTTTTTTTTTTTTGCTTTTTAGCTTTTTTTAGCTTTTTTTGGCGAATTTGCCTGACGACAGTAGTTGAAAGTCGAAGGTCGAAGATTGATGAAAAAATATTCATTTATTTGCAAAGTCATTTTAAGAAATCAGAAATGTTGGCCAAATATTGGCAAAATCGCGGAATAATGATTTTATTTTCAAAAATAACCGAAATCGACTTATGAATTATCATTTATATTTAAGAAATCAAAATTAAAATCGCATTTTAGTACAAGATCAGAGTCTTAAAATCAAAATCCATGAGAATTTGCATTCGATTTTCATATTCTCATTCACTTTGATATTAAATCATTAATTTATATGAAAATCTCGATTTTCAAAATCCAAGCCCACTTGTTTTGTCAAAATCAAGCCACATGCCATCAAATTCACAAAATGAAAACCATTTCAGAACCCAGAATTATGATTTCGAAATCACAGATTTTTAAAATCAAATGAATTTGCACGTCCATTTCATTCATGTGTATCTGAAGCAGTTGAACCTCCGTGCTGGAAGTCGCAACAACGGTTTCAATTCATTGTATTACTCACCTCTTTCAATGCATAAGGGAAATCCGTGGACTTCATATCCCGAATCTGATCACTGAGATTGGTATAGTCAAACTCTTCGTAAAATCGAAGCAGGCAGCGATCATGACTCCGTTCCTCGTCATTGAGTTCGGGGTTTGGAATCAGATTCACTTGAACTGAATCCCTGAATTCGTAGTACACCGCTTGAATAAAATGGAGATTGTCGAAATGAGCCAAGCGACCTGAAAATCAATTACAGAACGGGATACATTGTACAATACGTTAGTTGTTTAGATTAACTTCGACTGGGATCAGTCAATTCAAATATGAGAACTTACCAGGAGACCAAAACTCAAAGTATCGAGGTTCTGGATTGGCAAAGATATTCTTCTTGATTTCCTGGAAGACTTGAGCGAAGACACTTTTCCTGGCTGGAAGTTCCTGAACATTTTCAACGCAATATGTTGTATCAACATAGACACTAGTTAAGGATTTCACTCCACCATCAGGGTTGTTCAGAGCTTCACAGGCTTTCAGATCGTTCAAAACCAGTCTGCAGTTTCCGGTAAACAAAATCCTTTGTTGACGGAGCGTCTCAAATAGCAACCTGTTAAAAATACAACTTGACTTAGTATGATGAACTCCCAATGGTTGTATATTGTTGAAGAGTGAAAGGAGTTAACCGACAACTTTCGTTTGCTCTGCGCCAATCGGACGACGAAGCTCTAATGTGTTATAAGCTTCGAAGTACAAGGTGGGCGGGAAAATTGTCTCTATATCGGAAAAATGATGAAGAATTTCGAAGGTTTAGTGGTTTCTCTATGCATATTTCGTAATTTTCATATTTTTGAAACTCAAATATTCATTTATAAATTGATGAAACTAATTGCAAAACATCGTATTCAGTGAGCATGCATGAGTTGTATCGTTACAATAGCCATCCATTTCTAAAACATAAGAAATAGTCGACTAAAAGCCTTCTGTGTCAATTTTTAAGTTTGGCAGATTAATAATTTCGTTAATTGATAAAAATTGTCTAACATTTGTTTTAAATATCTGGGTAAAGTAGATACATTGGTTCTATTTATCAAACGTCAAGCTGTAGCAATTTTCGAAAGCGGTGACAATTCTCGCTCCCACCTTGCAACCGTTTCTTCCTGTACCCAGCTTATTTACTACTTGGCACTTGTCGCATTTTATTGTCGTTGAGTCTCCCGATTCGAAGTAATTCATGTGCTTGATCCAAACTCGGAAAGTGACTGAATATTGAACTTACATGACGCTTCCAGGATTGTGACCAGCAGATATGGTGTAGACCATAACCGATTCAATGAGATTGGATCCCGAGTTTCGGACAAACTTCAGCTGCACTGGACGGTCCTTACGAAGAAAGACAATCTTCCCGATCTGTGTCAATTTCACTAGAAGCTCAGTTGTCTGTTTAAGTTCTTCATCGCCGGATGATCGGGCCCATTCTACCATGTATTCAAAGCTAAGTCGTTGCAGGTACAATTTCATTGTGTACATTTCACTGTTAGCCAGACGATCAATGAACTCCTTGTTCAGGACATCCTTCAGCGTTTCTGCAATGGATGAATTTAATGAATTTAAATTAGAAAACGGTTTCTCGAGAAGTGGAAAAGCTGATATTCTCTTTTTAATCCCCGCAAATATGACTTTCCCCTTCGCTTTCACCCTGTTGTGTGGAGTGAAAGTGTTTCTGAAATTCGTTACCCTGGACTCTGACAATTAGGCGAAAATGCTATATCATGCTAATTAATTTGTGCTATATTATAGGATGCCATTTAATTTTCTGTTCTAACCACATTTGGTTAGACTTTCCTTATTTGGCAAGTGGAGACTTCGGCTACTGAAACGACTATGCAACAATTGGGGGCGACATGAAAACTGTGTTAAAGTAGAGTTATGTAGGTTGCGCTAGGTTAGGTTGGGCTCATGTTTTGTCGAGATTTGAGGGTTTGTGCTGCGTAATGTTATCTAATGTTACATGAAGTTAAATGTTAGCTTACTATTATAACAATATATATAATGGTATCCATAGCTATATATCAAACTCTCAAATTATCGTCACAAAATCGAATTAACCCCAATTCTTCACTGTTTAGCATGTTTAGCATTTGGATTATTGATATTAATAATGCTGAACATTATGTGCGCCTTCCGATTTGTCAATCTGCATCAAATGTAAGTATAAATTTTTATTTTCATAAAATGAGAGCATTCCGCCACGCATTTCAAATATGTAGAACCAATCTGTTTGAAATCCGTTTGGAAAAACACCACCATGCAGGAACTCTCTTAGCTCCTGGGTTTAAAGGATGTAAAAGGATTTGCGCTTTATATACATGATAGGAATAATGTACAATGGTCAATTCAGGGTACAGGAATGCTCTCATTTAATGAATACAATATATATTAAAATTTTATGCATATTGACATACGCAATTGTTATCATTCAAATCAATAGGTTCTTCGCACCCAAATGGCCCTGCGCCCAAATATGCCTGCGCCCAAATGTACCGCGCCCAAGTGACGGCGCCCACTTGACGTAGAATTGTCAACAATAGCGCTTGCTACCCGGCGTTCCAAGTTCCAATGTAGAGTCAACATAATTTTTATTTCCCGTGATCCACGATAACAAAAATTACAATTGAGCAGAAAAAACATTAAATGGAGCTACGTTCCTGCAGCTTTCCTTCCGTCGCCGTCGCCTAGTTTCCATATCAGAAAATCCCTGTTTCATGTGCATTACAATTACAAGTATGCAAATCATATCGAAGCGAATCGGAAGTTAGAATGTGTATGACTCTGCCAATGTTCATGTCTATGAGATATGATGCGACGATGCTATGCCATAAATATATTCAAAATACAAGCAATTTGTACGAAAGTACAAACATCGACATACCTGGATCGTGGCTCGTCAGAAAGAAGGCGCGATTTGTGTCAAATTTCACTCGATTTTCCGTATCATCCTTCAAGGAACCGAACCGATTGATTGAAACTCCGGGTATTTCTTTCAGTGACCCCCAATTAATTGCTTTCGTAGTCATTTCTATTATAAATTATCAGTTGTCAGATCTGGGGAATATAAAGCACTGGTCTAGTTCTGAAAGCAACAACAGATTGTCAGACTGGATTTGAATGTCTCACCGCTACAACTGACAAACGCCTACTGTCGTCTTTCCATTATTGTTGCTGTTCAGCACTGGAAAGCCAAGATTCTGCTGTGGCATTGGTTTGACAATAATCAAAACAATGACCATCGGAAAGAAAGGGTTCATTGGTTAAAATTAGAGTCGTTGAGGGTTAATCCCGCAAGAAGTGCACGTTTTGAAGTGATGTTCGATCCTTAACGCGTATAGTCTAATTCGTCGTTCAGGGTAAGTCTGGATTTGTGGAGTAAAAGGCAGGTAGATTCAAATTAGGGTAGTGTGCATGTCGTAAGTCGCAACCCTTTTTCGCTCATGGAGGGTGTACAGCACTGCTGTAACCATTAACCATACTAGAACACATTTTTTTATGTTTTAAAGAAGAATAAAAGGGTTGAACGCTGAATCTAGTAAAAAGTCCAAGTCCTTTTCTATTTCTAGTTTTATGACAAAATTGAGGCGACACCCGGTCGCCGGCACAAAGCTAATCCGAAACCCGAAGGCCAGGCAAAGTGCCCAGCGTCCGGACACCAGGGAAATATCTATAAATATGTAAATGGACAGGAACTAATTGCTTTTCAAATCTAACACAGCTTACCTGCTCCTGCATAAGAAAATGAGCATTTTTCAAAGGAGACAATTGTATCCTATTGACTAAATCCTATTCCATTCCATGGCTGAAAAACTGCTAAAATATTCAAGTTAAGGAATTCGCAACAGAAAATTTGTTTGACAAATAATATTGTCGTCGCTAAGTAATACTACTACTACCAATCTTATATTTAACTGATAGGCCGTACCTTCGACGGATTTCTCGATTCTGATCTTGGTAATTGTTGCCCAAGACCCAGAAAAGTAAATCAGGGACAGGGATGCTGTATTTACATTTACAATGATGTACTGACCGACCAACATTTGAGATTTATTGTGATGTGAAAACTGATATTCCATGTCAGGTCATTTGGCTTTGCACGTGGATTTGCACACCGTTTCAGAACAGGCTCCGGGTTTGTTTTATGTTATGCACATCAAATCTGTCATGCGGATTTTCAAGTTTGCAATAATACGTCGTTTTGATTCAAATAACCGGGTATTAGCAGATGGAGATGATAGTTCATTTGATCGGATTTTAAAGTTTTTATGTAAGGTTAAATATAAAAGTCATGTTTAACAAGAGCAGCCATAAGTCCGGAACCCTAGGGTTGAGGTACTCGTAGTTCATAATTAAGTTTGCAGTTCGAATCCTCATCTAAACGATAAAATTCGTCATTGTTTACTCGTGAGCCAATCTAAGATTTCCAGATTTGAAATAAATTGTTTTGTCTAAATTCTTTTCTTCAAAAATAGAAGCCGTTATTGAAGCGAAGCGACTAAACCAACCTATGTAGCTTTGAAATACATAGAAACCAATAATATCGGTGTAGTAAAACCATCATGGCCGTCTCCAACTCTCACATGCCAAATGGAACTAACGAAAAAGTAAACTAAAATGCCACTTTCCTTGCCGCCCATAGCAAAGCTTGGACGTGATAAAAATATAGTCAATGTTCGATTTCATGTATATCTTTTTATTTACCAATTTCAAATTATGTGGTATTACTTTGGAAGCTAAAACAACCTGATGAGAGCGTCTTCAGATTCAGATTGGATTTAAAACGTTTGCGTTGCACAACTTGAGATTTCAATTCAGGTTTCACGTCTGCATTCTGTCTGAATGGATATCCATATCCACGCAGATACTCGTCTTGTGCAGGTTCAAATATAACATGTTTGTTCACAAGCACCTAGGCCCATGATGGTTAAATATAATAACTTTTCGTCGTTCAATAAACATTTAAAACAAATAAAGTAGCTGAAAGTTGAGAACAGATTGTAAACCCACCACCCACCCCCCAGTGATGCTCAACCGTGAAAAGTAATTAAAGTAATTATTCATAGATATTGTATTTTCTGTTTCAGATCAAAGTCAAAATTGCTTTTCCACGTTTCAGAAACTAATCAACAGGAGAGAGGTCAGAATCGGATGAATTCAATTCCTTCCATTCGTCTAAAGCAGCGCTGAGTCTTCGGAAACCTGTACAACGAAAAAGATTAAATGGCTACACTTTTAAATACTAGACACGTACAATATTGAAGTTGAAATCTATTGGCAGTTCAATTACCTTCAGCGAAATTAAGGGGTGACACCGAAAAAACAACTCGAATCCAGCCAGCTTCTGGAACCTTCATTTCCCAATGTGGAACCACATAGACTTTGTGCTGGGCAAACTTCCTCAGCAGAGCTGCAGCATTCAAAACACAATTTTCTCAACTTCCATGAAATGTACATACTTTAATTCGCATTTAGATATAATTTGCATACCTTTAGTTGTTTTCTCATTGGGCGGATTCAGGTATGGACGCAAATTGGCCAGAATGAAAAAGCCTGCACTCGTATTCGTCGTTTCGATTCCAATGGAATTGAACTTCTCCTTGGCATTGGTGTACGCCGCCAGAAGCCGCTCATGATTCTTAGGCATAAAGACGGTTTTTATCCATTCTAAAAAATAACAAAATTCAAGAATTAGACCCCAGTTCAATTAGGATACTGATTCTAACTTTAACATTATTTAAGTCCATCCTATTTGATAATGTTCGAACCCTGAAGACTCACCAACATCCGCGATGAATTTTTCCAATATCTTCATAACTGGAAGTGGAACAGCTTGAAATTGGCTGATTGACTTTAGTGCCATTTTCAATTTCTCGTTACGGGTGTGAATCAACCCAGTTCTGAAGCTAGTTAGGCACAGATCCTGTGAAATCATGAAAAAAACATTAATCCGCCGCAATGACATCATTTGTTTAAATGGTGTCATAAATGGTGTAAAGTACATATATTTATCTACTGCTCATTACCTTGCTCATGCCCCAGATGATGTGAATTCGGTTCTGGTCTAGAATATTACAGCCCTCAAGTTCAAAAACGGAGTGGAAGGATGTATTTTTAGCAAACACGGACATACAGTACATTTCATCCACAATCAGGTGAAGATTATTCCTAGAAATATAAAAATTTAAGTGGGTAATCGATTCAAAGAAATAGCCGAAAAAAAGTGATAATCTGGGGTTGGACAATTACCTCTGACAAAACATCATAATCTGGACGACCAAGGATTTTGGAAACACTTTGCCCAGCGGATTATTGGGATTGTTCAGCAGAAAGGCCCGAACAGTCTTTCCCTCGGCTACTTGCTCTTGAAATGCTTTCTCAATCATCTCAATGCTCAGGTCAAATGGCTCTCCAGTTGCCTGAAATGGAAAATTCAGAAGGCTGAAGAAATTGCAATATACAATTGGCATGAATTTAGATCATCTTCCAACCTCATTTGGTTGCATAGGAACTGGACCAATGATCCCACCCCAGCGCTGCTCACAAGCGCTAAAGTAACCGTTGTAGGCGGGTGTTGGGCAGAGAATGACATCACCCTCGTTCATCAAAATACAAGTTAGAACGTCCAGAGACAGAAGAGCTCCATTTAGAACCATAATCTACACAATTCAAAATAAATGATTATCGTTAAATGATACTCTGCAGATAGTAATTCCCACATGAAGAGTTCAAGGTTAGGCAAACAAATCATACAGACTTACATTGTCATAAGAAATAATGTCTTGAGGGTTAAAGAACGTGGTCAACAGAGTAGCGAGTCTCTTGCGGAACTCATTAGTACCCCAAAATTGATAGTAGCGGAATTGTGTTGGATCAGCTTCATAGTGACTATATTCCTTAAATCGCTTCACCAAAACGTCATCCATTAGTTCCTGTAAAAAAAACATTTTGCAGCTTTTGCAGATACTGAATGGCTTAAGCTCTTGTGCAATTCAAACACGCTTCAAACATCAATCACTTATTCCTTATCCATAACTCAGATCATAATTAGGACTCAATCTTCTTTAATTGGGGTCATGAGACTATCAAGGTTAGATGGTTAGTTGGTGATTCTTTACTCTGGAAAAATATGGGGACTCGTTGTCTATGACGCAAATGAATGAATATTACTTTTAATAGTATCGTTAATGTGGAAAAGACTTATATCTACAATTATGTATACATAGATTCTACAATTAGAAATAGACAGTTTGCTCGGATAAGTTCCATTTCCATGTATAGTGAAATCTGAAGTACTTAAATATTACGTAGACTTAGTTGTATATAAGGAGTAGCTACGTAATGTCATGTAATGTGTTTGATTATGTTATCCTAAATGAAGTTCCGTTATTTTTGATAATTGACTTTGATAAATTCCGCTATGGTCGATCGATCAGTACATTATGGCATAATATTCCTTTGCCGCCATAGTACATCTTACGCCGGCTTGCAGCAAGGCATCTAGCACACGTTCCATTCCATAGCCTTGGAATTGGTACTCGTACCGCACGGTGCCTGGTACCGATTCCGCACGAGCTACGAGTTGTACACACGCTTTGTCCTTGAGATACGTTTTTTGTCCGTCGCTTCTCCAAATATGTTTTTCAAATTTTGTACACAAGATTATACTCAAAAGTCCAAGCCCCAAACTGTGCAAATATTATTGGAGCACAAGGAAGTGGTCATGGCCACGTCTATACATAGCTAAACCCAGCTAAACCGTACGATTTTCTTACAATACAGTATGTGCAATGCATGGCGTGGCGACATCTATGAACCCATTATGCTGGATACAGCATCTAACAAAATATATCGTGATATTCCAGGGAATAACCTAATATAACCAATTCAAACCTTATGTAGCACAATTTAACCTGTATTTAGCATTAGTATATTCTACTGGCGCCCAATACCCAAATGTAGTGTTAGGAATTGATGCATGATGCCTTTCAGTATTTCCCCGATCCGTTGTCAGTCAAATGTCGGTAATTCATTTTGTCTATCGCTTTTTTGAATTAAAATCTTAACTGCGGGCATTTGGTATGCCTCAAATCGGAGTGGAGGGTTTCTAAGGATTAAAGGCCTACACTTTGACATGCTTTTCATTATGCTTTTAAAAATAATGTTTCAGCTTAACAAACACGCAGTGACTTCAACCTTTCCTCTCTTCCTCGAGCCCAATCGGAAAGTTGAAGCCTAGCCTAATTAAAAATACCATAAATAAAACAATATGAACTAAGTTTGGTTGTTGGCCAGGGTCCAGGTATCTGGTGATACATATAAAATACAGAATATATGTACATAGAATGTACTCGTACAATAGTAGAATGCCAGAAATCAATGCCTGGTCAGTCCCTTGTCCCTTCTTTTCCCACAACACCCATGAATTCCATGCTTAAAGTCTAATTTAAATAATGGATAACAACGCTTCCTGAAATCCTGAAATCTGACCTGTGGAGTGGATGTGAACCCTCAAGATTAAAATGGAATGGCCTATGGCCTATATTTTGAACGAAACTTGAATGCATCCTAATTTTAACATAATATTCAACTCCCCAGAAAATTGTACGGTTGAAGGAGTAGGAGCCTTTCAAAAATAGATGTACTCGCAGAGAATAACAATAATGAAACCAGAAACCTTGTCTCACTCAAATTCCAAATTAAGCAAATACAATAATGCTAGAATATTAATGTTTTAAATACTCACGCTTATAGCCGTCCCAATATTCACAACACCCTGGAACAACAAATTAAAACAGAAAATTACATTCTGTCCCATCTCCCAACAAATAATTTACTGAAATAGCTCCGCTAACTATTTTAATGGAAAATTACCTCTGGATTAGTCTCAGCATTATATGGATTCTGGATAGCATCCGCAGATGTGTACAATTTGACATAATCTTCATCGTACATTAGCGTCTCTGCTCGCGTGGACAACATTGCAGCCATGATGAAGTCTCCGAGTGAACCATATAAAACCAAACCAAGCACTGAATCCCGTTTTGTCCGCTGGACAATTGAATGTCAAAATTGATAATTAGACGAGGACGACGCGAAGATGAGCTTACGTAGTGCTCAGAGATGAAGATGGATGCTGCTGCTGAAGCTGATAGACGAAGACGCACCCGCACAACTCGGATTGGTTTGATAAGGGGGGATGTGTCTGTTCTATTCTAATGCAGTATCCAGGAAGTAGTTTAGTTGAGGAGCAATGAGGCATGTTTCTCAATTGGCTTGAATTGAAGACAGGCAGTAGCGGGGTAAGCTCCCTCGTTCCTGCTGGACGCATGTAGGGAAGAAACTGAAGACCCAGAACAGAATCCAGACAGACAGTCAGGCCAGTAACAAATAAATATATATTGAAGACGGAACTACTGAACAGAAAGATTCAGACCCAAAACTTATGTTTTGTACAAATGGAAAATGCAAGTGAAGATTATTAAGCAGGGGAATATCTTGGCTTGGGTTCACTTCAGTGTTGTTGAGAACTTGATAGCAATAAAGTCTGTATTCTGTATTATTGTTACAAGTTTACGAATACATAACGTCGTCGTCGTCGTCGGCGGCCGAACTTGAGGCTAATTTAGAATTAGATATGGACGTCTTGTCTTTCATGTGTTACTTGAGCTGAGGCTAGTTAAGAATTTGATGAGGATATGTAATATTTAAATGCGCAGTATTATACATATTGTCATAAATCATGGAATACATACATACGTGAGACGTGATAGTTAACAGATTAAAAAGTGTGTGTATCGTGTGTATGTGTACAGAGTTACAATAATATGGACATCACTACTTTACCTGTGCATTTCTAGAATTAAAATTACATAATTACTAAATTACAAGTTGAAAGAGAATTCGTGCAGGAGGTTTTTTATGTGCGTGGTAGTGATTGCATATGCGCCCCACCTTCGTTATCTGGTGGGGCGCATACGCTACCACGCGCTGATAGTGTATGAGCCCCACCTCGACCCCTAACTCATTCCTGTGCATATGAATGACAATTATATATTTGTTAGTTATTTGAATGCAATGGAACTAGGTTTTGAGTTATTCTAAATATTCGAAATTCAATTACTACCTATTCAAATAAGCATAAAAATGACTTCCTGTTTGGTTGAATTGTCATGGAAAAATGCATATTACATTTTCTGTTTTGTCATACTTTGTGTGGGTAGTTTTCATTCTTATTATTTGAATAATAGTTTGAATTTTGAATACTTAGAAAAACTCAAATTTTGGTTCTCCATCCCCCTTCAAATAACTAACAAATAAACTGTCGGTACCGATTTAGCGTGCGATCCGGCCGGATCGCACACTGAATCAAAGTTTTTTTTGATTTAGTGTGCGATCCACCC
>JAQFYU010000329.1:0-24362 GCA_034694905.1 Ceratophysella granulata | reverse complement strand
GAAGCGACGTACTGATTGGCTGTGATTTGTCCTGCGTACAGCAACTACTGTAAGAACCAATCAGCTGCATCCATTCTTGAAGAGTAACCTAATTTTCGGCGAAGGCCATAATTTCTGTGCTATTTCGTTTTAAATATCTTGGTAGGTTTAACCAATCCGGTTGAGCTATACATAAGTTTGGGGGTCAGTTCTGCATGTTATTATGTGCTATCTCGCGTCTTAAAGCTAGGGGGATGGGTGGTTATGATCTGCGACGTCGCACTGGAGCAGCTTAGCTTTCTTGGTCGATGTCTCTGGATTCTTGGTTCGATGCCCGTTTGGATCTCTTTGGTAAAGGACGTATCATGGAGAGAGGGCAATTTGAGTTCGCGTCTGCAACAACATCCTATTCGGAGTCTCTTCTGACACCGAAGTCTTTTCGAATTTCAAACAAACTGCTGCTCCGCCTCCTGCTTCCGAGAATTTTGGATCTGAAAGCTTCATTATGTCCAACATACATCGTAAGTAATCTTCTATTTGGTCAGAGTCAGGGTACCTTGACAATAGTTTGTTCACTGGCCTGGGCCAGTCAAAAACAACAAACTAGTGGAAGTACCCTGGTGAGCATGGTTGACTTGACAACGGGGCAGCTAGCCTAGCTGTCAAACAATCTTGCTGGTGAGAGTAAATTCGTTAGTTTTTTGTAGCATAGTTTCGCAAGACTTTGAAACCATCAAAACGTTCTGGTGCGCTAGGAGTGGAAAGCTAAACTCTGCTCTGCTCTCTCTGATGATTAGTGGCTATAGACTGAGTTGTTGCGAATTTTGATTTGCGAACGTTGTTCCTGGTTTGCCTTTGCCTTTGAAAGTGAGTTGTTCAGCTTTTTGAAAAGTAAGTGAAGTAAGTACTTAGGATTACTTCAAACGCACCAATTAGATGTTTCCAATGTTCAGTTATTAGTTCGAGATTTTAGATCCCAAATAGAACATCTGCATAACGTAGAGTGCAAGGAGAAGAAGCTTATCAGAAAAAGGGTTAGATGTTAGATTAAACCCGTGCTGTATTATGAATATTGTTTTATTTAAAATAGCTTAATTTTTTTTATTTTCAGAGCCTTTCCTGGGAGAATACGTTGAACCGGAACCGGAAGGCTACTTGGTCGACGGAACATTTTACCCGACTTTGTGGTCAACAGAACAAAACAGAGCAAGGCTTCATCGTACTGCCATGGATACCACCAGCAACAATCCCTCTGCTGCTCATATGTCTGCTGAAGAAGCAACTGGCTCCTACCAAACGTCTGAAACTACTGAAGGAGCATCTAACAGGAACAAGGAACAGGCTCCACGAAATATTGGAAATAAGACTCCTGCTACTTCTTTATTCTCCGACCAGTTGCTCGCAGAGTTGTCTGCTAAACCACTGATCGAGTTTCATCTTCATGAAACCAGCACATCATTCGAAATTGGATACTGGACAAATGCTGATGAAGTTCCTCTAGACATCCAATTGAAGAATTCCGCAGAACCTCATCAAGTAAGCTTAGTACTTTTAGAGTATTTCCAACATTGCCAACATTCTAATTTGTATCAAGTGTTAGTTGGCAAAGAGTTTGGAATAATTTATATGTAACTCTGCTGAATTAGGCTCCCGAAGAAGTTTCTGAAGCGGATCCATCACCATCAGTAGCCGAGAAAAACGCTCAGGCCGAAGCGCATCTAGGTGATCACCGTACTTCAAACGTCGCACTTGTAACTGGAGCGCACGCTTGTACCAGCCATCAGCAGTCCTATCTCTATCCTTACCCCACATCTACTCAACAAGCTGGACCAGGACAATGGGCTCGACCACAAGCATTCGGTACGACTTTTGTTGGTTTCATTATTCTGAGGATTATCCACAATGTGGTTGAAATCGTTCAGATTGTACAGGGTGGCACATAATGATTGTCACCCTTTACATTTCATATGCCACGATATATTTCCTAGGCATGTGATACACCAAATTGAAGATAATTTCATTTCAGATCTCATGGCCTAAAAATATTTTGCAGTCGCTATCGAGCGACTGCTGCACAGCGCTAGATAGAAAAAGAGGAAATCTCACTCTGCCTCAAACCCGAAGGACTCCTTTTTTCCCCACGGAGCAAAGCTGCACTAAAGTCGGAATCTCACTTCATACAAAGTTAAAAAGTAAATTTTCTTCCTAAGTGAAATTTAACTAACCTAACATGTCACAAAAATGACTGGGTTATTGTGTCAGTGAGAAGAACCGGGTTGTTGACAGAATCCGTGCTCTGGCATATCGTGACGCCAGGGATTCTGTTGCCGTGTTTTTAACTTAAATCTGCGATTAGGTTAAAGAATCAATAAGGCGAATTATGCATCATTGCCTATTAAACTTTTTAGATGAAATGAAAACGGAAACCGAGTTATTCGACAGTCTGTTGCTTTCTATCATATCCTTCTCATCTACGAGCCGTAGTTCGAGAAGGAGGAGGTCATACCGATTACAGAGTAGGTAAGAACGTCTTTTTCTCTATCTGGCGCTATGCAGCGGTCGCTCGCGAGCGATTGCTAAATGCTTTTCCACCATGAGATCTACAGTGAAATTGTCTTCAATTTGGCGTATCACATGACCGGGAACGATACAGTATTATATGAAATGTATAGGGTGACAATCATTATGTGCCACCCTGTACAATGGACCCTTGATTTCAGGTTCTTCAGCTCAAGCTATTTCTGGGACTCCATTCACACCTTTCTACGACGACAGACGCCCGTGTCCATTTTGCAGGAAGAACGGAGAAGCCTATGATTTCTACACATCTCACGAGCTTTATCAACGAAACTCAAGTAATTTACCTTTTTCAAAAAAACTATTTCCAAGCTTTAAACATAAAACCTGGGAAAACCTTGTTTGTGAATTCAGTTAAGTTGTCGTTGATTTTATCATCCATATATAAAATGTTCATTAACCAGTTGGTTTTCTGGAAATAGTATGGTATGGCCTGAATAGATCCGATTATGTTAAAAATTAATATTGTATGTTTTTGTTTTCTAGACATCGTGACCTGTCCCGTTCTCCGAAAATTTGTCTGCAAGCGCTGTGGAGTTTCCGGCGACTACGCGCATACCGACAAATATTGTCCTTGGAAGTCACCTCATCATCATCAGAGAGATGTGACTCGTGTTCCAGTTCAATCGGACGGTAAGAAATGAGTTTCCGCAAATATATTCATGTACAATATCTGGCTAGGCCATAAAACTCGTACAGACTAGACGCCGGAACTCGAATTAGGTTATTTCCCGCTTCGAAAATCGTTCAAGCGTGAGAACATCTTTCAATTCGTTTTTCTAACTCACACGTTTATTGTCTTTTCATTTTCCAGGAACTCCGAATAAGAGGCTGTACAATCGACGTCCACACGGTGATCGCAGTTAATTATTGTCGTGTGCTATCATCGAAACCAAATCTTCAACCGGGTTGATTTCTCATCACACAATGAATTCCAGTTACCTCAAAAAAGTATAAAAATTTAAAAATATAGCCAATGGTTAAAAATATTCTAAAATTAGAAAACAAATCTAGCTGTCAAGTAGTTTCTCTTGACATCTGATATGGTCAAAGTAAACGAAAGTGCGCCAACCAATCAGAGCCAAGCGCGCGTTTCGGAAAACCTAACTTACTTACATGGATAAAAACTTCTCGCGGGATTTAGTGTCCTGTCCTTGGCGCACTTCGGTTTATCCCAACCCTTAATACTTACGGAATAATAATAACGAATTCACCTTCCTATTCCATTCTTGTTCAATTAATTTGTATCCGCTAGCATTATGAAAAAATTAACAAAGTAAATGAAAGCTAAATCGAGCTATTGGCGGGTTTGTTATTATTGCTCCTGTGCATATGAAATGACTATTGAATTGTTTGGTAATTTGATGAACCGCATGTACTAACCTACAATCAAAATTCAAAAGTAGTCCAAGGAACAATTAAGTTGTAACTTAGAACAAATCGAATTTATTTAATCAACTTTAGTCAACGATTTTAGTCATTTTTTTGAGTGTTTTATAACTTGTAGTGTAACATCTAACAGCATATTGCGCCGTGTCCAAAAGGATGATAGAGAGAATCCCAAACATTGGCCACTGGCATGAACAGCCTTTTCGCACATAAGATGCGCTAACACATTGCATATCACGTATCTTCTGAAAGTAGCTTACTTCTTACTTCAATTACACTTTCATACAATCCTCAAATATTTCGACTAGTTCGTCGCTCTAAAATAGAAATCCACATGCCGAAACTTACGAACTACAATTGCATATAATTTGTGAATTCAATTTTAAATATTTTTCTAAATTGCACTCAGCATTAACGGTTCAATCTTAAGATCATCTAACCTTAACATTGCGCCTTGTACAGTACAACATTGCATATAATTTTCAAGAACCAAATAGTATACTATTGGAGGTTTACTTTTTTTTTTGAGCGTAACTTTTTCTGTCGCCAACTTGTTCCAAGAAAATGGTTTATCCCAATTTGACTTTTTTTCCTATATATGCATTATTCTACCAAACTTTTTAAATTACAATAATTAATAATATGTAAATCTCTCGAAGGTTTTACAGTAGTTTACAAATATTGCATTGGACTCAACCGCACAGAGACATGATGCAGTGATTTAACATAATTGGTGTGTATGTATTGACATAAGGCAAGCATACTGGCAAACAAAATTTGTCATTTCGGATCCGTTGCACGTCACGTCACCTGTTCCTACTAGATAGATTTAACTTTTATATTTACACAAAACAATTGAAAATTATAGATTTAGGTCAAGCGGAACGGTAAATAATTAGAAATAGGAAGAAACAAGAAGTATTCATATTCAGGGGATGATATCACCATGTTAAGGGGACAATGTGACCGAAATAGTGGATCCTTATCAATAGGGTAACAGATCCAAACAGTAGTGAGACCTTGGCTGACGGCATTCAGCTTGTGTGCAATGCTTAAATTGAAGCAGATAGTCGTCATTTTGACGCCATTGAAACAAAAATGTTATTATTAAATATTACACTTAAATTCCACATTATATTGATCCTTAACATTTTGTGACAAATTGATGTGAAGCATTTACTTGGAAAGAATATACGTCACATGGAAACGATAGAATGAAATAAGTAGCTATAGATTATAATGTTGAAACATTAAACTAGAAGGGTGGAGTTCTGTCTGAGTAGCATCTGTTCCACCGAAGTAGACGATTAAATTACAATATTCAACCATTATTAGCAATAAATACACGAGGTACGTGTCATTAAGCCAAATCGCTTTTTCTGACTTTTCTCAACTTCCTATTTAACCTACCATTGCGTATCGTAAGTATATAAATAAAAGGCTTAACCTTCAATTCAACACTATTTCTTAATGTTTGCATCGTAACGAAATTATTGCTACATATAATGTCGTTGAGTACTTGCATGCGCTGCACAGTCCAACATAAAATCCTTATCAGAATGGAACAATACAATCTTCGAATTGGTAAACGCCGACCCTTAAATACCGATATATTGATTACTAGCTGGAATTTAGCTAATTAAATTACTGCGTTCATTACACGTAATATAAATCTTCGTCACGAGTGACGTGGGTATCAATGCTACACTTGACTGAGTTTGAGGGTAATATTCAGTTACAGTCGAGATTCTAGCAAATGGGAATTCCTAGTTTGGCGAGATTCATTTGCTTCCGAAGTCTTATGATTTCCCAGTAAGCATCATCCACAGAAGCCTTGACCAGACCATTCTTGATGTATCGCAAGTAGTTGAGGAACTCACAAACAGCAGCAATCTGGAGATTTCAAAAAAATTAAAATATATATGACTGCATTAAAATCGTCTCTGAAATGTCGACGAATCATTAAACAACATACCCGATCCCTGCAGATTTGAGAAATATCAAACCATTCTTCAGAATCAAAAGCAAAGCGCATTCGGTAGTGACAAACTCGTGGAACATGAAGAAGTGCACAATCCCTGAAAAAAAATAATATAAGAATGTAAATTATCAGTATAGAACAATTTTTTTGCAAAAGCATATTTCTCTGGGAGCTTGTTGAGGAATTTTCACCTTAAGACCTCAACGTTTCACACGGGTCAAATTCAAATTTTTAATACCCCATATTTTGAATCTTTATTTTTCAGTGCATAATTTGATATTTTTCTGATTTTGGTGCAAGATTGGAATTTTGTAAACATACTTTATCATTTTACGCACATTTTGAAACTTTTTGACGACATTTTTTTATATGAGCTTATAATTTTAGAAAATGTCACAGGCTTTTAGTTTTAGACAATATCTTATTTTGGAATTTCATAACCTTTCGAATTTTTGACGTATTTCTACATTTATTGCGCTTTTTTTCCATCAAGAATTTTTTCGCATACTTTTTTTTTGTGCATAAAATTCATTTCTACAGAACTTTAATTACATATATTGGGACTTTTACTGTATATTCCGGTGCATATTTCGACCGTCTGATAGTGTATACTCCAGAATTTCTTAACATGTTAAAATATTTTATATTCACGATACAAAATACAAATGACAAATGCCCAGATCACTTACTTTGGAACATTGGTCTTATCTTTCTCGGCCAACGGCTCCACCCAAATGGAATTTTCTTCAATGGCTTTTAGCAGTCTGATTTGAAGCTCCGGATTTTGAAACTCGAGACTGGGACTAATGTCCTCACGGTATACTTTCTGTAAGAATTCAGCTTTATCCTTATTCAGTGTAGGATCCTGTCTCCAGCCCGAAAATAAGGCGTGGAATGTTGGATCAACTTCACACCGGCTTGGGTCAATAACGACCTCCCTTGACTTCTCACCGTTCTTCCTGCAAAAGTCAACAAATACAAAGATGAAATACAAACGTCAATTCTACACATTCAATTTTAAGAGATGCTTTGCATAACGTGTTTTGCCAACCAGAAGCCTCTGCATTGAATTTATCACGCTTTTATCTCCTAACAGGCGTTTCTTCCGTAGTTAATAGCCTGTTTGTTTTGTGGACTCGATTCTAATGAGTTGAGTCATTAAAGTGGGCATCATCTGCAACACAACACTCTAACTTGAAGGCAATGCTTTTGTTCTAGTTCCAATTCTTTAATTTTGTGGGAGCAAAACCACAACAAATCTTTCAGCAAATATTAACCGTGTTAAAAATATGAGGCCAAGGCTCATGGAGTAACTGACACACAAACATTTGGCCTTCACTGTTCCATATCGAGATATTGAATTTCGGATCTGGAGTTTTGGAAATCAATATTTTTGAAAAAGTATGATCTTTGTGATACATGGTTTCTGATTCTAAATTCGTTGTTCTCGGTCATAATTCATAATATTGGGATAATATGTAAGCCAAAGCAGATTTAGCAGATGCTTTGTCGCCTCCTGTGTTGCCTACGCGATTTCTACCTGTTTTCCCATAAGTTGGTTTAGAATTTCGAAACGCCGTTGACTTTCATTCAATTTTGAATTATTTCAAGTTTACAAGCGAGAAATGCGTTAACCAAGGCTAACCTAGCATAACTAAATTGAATAACGCTCCAGAGGAGGCAATAGCAAGGACAATGCCTGTGGAGGCGGCCAAGACTGCAAGGCTTGGAGGCAATGTGGGAGGCAACATAGCATGTAGTGTGATTCACAGTAGCCGAATGCAGCATAGCTTTACACAAGCAAAATTCAAAACTGGAAATCCTAAGTCGAAATATTTACTCTTTTCCATCCGTGTCATCTTCGGCTCGTCCGTACTGAAGATGATTGTGAGAAGGTGTTCTCTTGTGTTGTTTCTTGAACATTGTTGAGATTCCATTCCCACCCAAATTGGGTCTGGACGGCGTGGAAGTAATTAGGAGCGTCTTCAAAGCCAAAACTTCCGCCTGTAACCCTTCCAATTGCATTCGAGCTTCACGTAAACTCTTTTCCGATGAGATTTCTTTCATTTTTGCCTCTTGGACCATTTTATGAGCTTCCTGCAAACATAAATTCAAAATAGTGGTTACAATTTACAATACATATTAACGCCGTTATTCTTCATACACTTTTTATTTAACCTTGTTGGAATTTCACATTGGAATCAATGAGGAAATATGATGCAAAAACCTGCTGCTCCTTCAATGATTCAATGATACATTTTTTTTTCTTCAACAATTATTATCGCCACTATCCCATTTGAATTGTCGTAGTCATGCATACATTTCTAATACGTAGTAGCTAGAGGAGCTCAGATAAGCCTAGTAATTATTCTGCTACGCAGATGCTTAAGGCTTCATTTTCATAACTCAAACCAATAATATTGTAAAGGGTGAAAAAAGTGCAAACTTGATCTGAGCATCATTCTCTTCAATACTATAGCGACAAATAACCAGGACTATTTTGCATATGCACAAAGAACTTATTCATTCCAATGTGCAAATCTAGCTGTCTTTAATGCAAGGTATGGGTATCAGGTTGTTAACTTTCTAATGTATCAATTCCATAATTACGTGCTTACTTTCGCAGTGTTTGTTCATGCAAGGACTAAGAAAAGGAATAGCGGATAATAATTCATCAAAGTTCCACATAAAATATCAAATTTGACCATCATTAAACGAACCAAAACCTTAAATGATTCATACTGAATATGAAATTTTAATTATAATTTAGAAAAAAAAACTATGCGTTGCATTCTTCGCGTTTTACGCAGTTGGAAACATTTAATTAGAAACTAAACAATTCCAATAGCTTTACGGGAGGTAGGTCAGTTCTAATACTTTATGTGAAGTTTTAATATATAACTACCCAAACTGCCTTCTTTTGTTATGACCTTGCAAAAGGAAATAGGATTGACCTCTTTTATAGCCTGGACAAACCAACAGGAATCACCAATAGTCGATCTTAATTTCTATTTATTTATCGTCATTGCTACTTTGAACCATTTTTTAAAAAATCAACCATTCGGAAAATCAAATGAGGAAAATCTCATATCATCTGAATTATTGCAGATTTTCCTCTTCAATTAAATACAAAAAATGCAAAAATGTTAAATTCATGAACAGTGTTAATTTCTAAGGTCTGTGCTAATTTTGAGAAAATGCAGTTCAGCAATTCTGCTTGATCCTAAAACGGATTTAAATATGCAATTCGGCTTTGTTAAAACCTAGAAACCCAGCCCTGCTCAATATGAACCTCTACTCGTCTGACGTCAGCTCTTCGTTACCCCTTCCTTTTGTACTGGCTTTCTATAATGGGAATTTACACGGCAACAATGAAAACTTGATAGGAAGTGAGATGGGCAAGGGGTAGTTGGTAGTTGATGAGATGCACGTAATGTGTAGCCGAAGGCAACGTTAGGAATTGTGAATTGAATAACCTGCCGTGCAGTTAAGGTCAAAGAGAATTGAAATTGGAAGTGAATTCTTCTGATGAGAATGAGAGTTTAATTTATGCTCATGACGCTTTGTGATTTGCGATGGCATGCAAAAAAGGAATGGGACAGAAGGTGACTTGAATGACAAGGAATTTAGCCTCTGTGCCTGTCCAATGCAAACCAACAGAGGAGATCTTACAGAGAAACACGTGTTTCAATTGACTGCTAATGAAAGTTGCGGAAACTCCTTTCAGTCTCTCCTCACAATGCAATTATGCACATAATAAATCTGCAGATAAAGATTTAATAAATAACTCGTTTTATTAGGCCGGAACTACGCAGGCCTGAAATGTTTTAATTGTATTGTGTAGTGAACAAGTCATTGGCATTCAGATTTCAGCCTATGCAGAATTCTGTTTGGCAGACACGGTACTTTGCCATGTACACATGTTGTTTATGTTTCATCCCTCAGTGCAACTGTATCCTGTTCCTGTAGCCGGTGTACTAACATAAAGTGGTATGAAGTATGAAATGCTGTACCAGGACGTTGTTGAGTTATTAGGAAGTCCATGCATTATTTGAAACACGCACACTGATTTTTGGGGACTACATAAACATTATAAACAATTCAACATGTATCACGGCCGACGTCGACTGCAGAACACTATGCATGATTTCTCTTGCGCGAAATACCAAAGGAATACAAAGGAATGACAATAGACTCTGTCTGTTGTCTGAAATCTGACTCATAATGATAACGCACCTCATACCTCATTATATCATATTAAGAAATTAAATCCTTCGTGTTATTCAATTTAAAGAGTTCAACTCATGCCCGGTAAATACCTAAGTGGAATAGTCAGGAAGCATGCGTTTTTTTGTACTTTTTAATATAATGGTTCAATCTTTGATTTGAATTTTGACGATTCCAGGAATAGTAGACATCATGCATCAATCAAACACTTCGCATGTATTATACTAAAAATTGAGCAAGCGTCTATGAAAAAAATGAAGTGCTCGTATGCTAGTATTTCGACCTGACAAAAAAAGTATTTAAAATTCATGAAAATCTTTTCAATTTTTTAACAGTTTTAACTGCTTCATTAAAGAAGTCATGTAAAGTCATGCATTTACGTGGAATTTGCATGGCATGCAAAATTCCAATGTCAAATGTCTTCATTTTTCCTTGAATGTAAATTAAATTAAAGCTGACATAAGAAGGATTTTCTGAGCCTATGATGAAGAATGCCGCAAATTGCTAATATTTGCTTCTATTCTATTTCTATTATGCGGAAATTCAACAGGAGTTAGTTGGTATTTACAAATGTCTCATCGATTTCAATTTTTCCAGGCACAATCAAGATGTACTCGTACATTCATTGCCAAATGCCAAGGCCAGATCAATGATTGCAGCAAATGTTGAAGAAATTCAGAATTCCTGATTTGCACAAAAAAAAAGAGAAATGGGTGGTAATTTCTATAAAACTAGCGCAAATATTGTATTTTTAATAAAATCAACGGAACAAATTCAAAATCAAATAAAATCAATTTTTGAGTCATGATGCTGCAAAAACAAAAGTATTCTAAACTCTGAATAATTATTCAAGCTTCTTTCATTATAGTCTAACCTGTTTTTCGTATCAAAATATATCTTGGTATTAAATGTTCTGGTTTTTGCTAAAAGTGTACTAAAGAAATTATACTACAAAACTTAATACTAATCTGCAATATACCTACGGCACGCCCATAATCTTTTCGAACCCATAAAAAAGATAAATCTTGACATTGACATTGACATTGACTTCAGACTTTCTTACTAAATGAGTACAGTATACTGGGAAATCTTCTGCGTATAAAATACTAGCTGACCCATTGGTCAGTGATAGTATCACTGATCTGTACCTCTGCTTTGAATTTGCCAAAGAACGTGTAATTAATTGGGCTACAATCGGTTAATGATATGCAGTATGTTATGTACTATAATAAATGGAGATGAATCTCGTTTGGAAAAATAAATAAATCGATCAATTTTCCTTGTTAGAAATGTTAGATTTTTAGAACCAGGAGTTGCCCATTTAAAATTTAAAAGACGCATTCGAATCATCCTCAGTCATAGGAAAGCTTAACTTACGACAAAGAGAGATGAAGTCAAGTCATCCAGTTCTTCCTCGACCTGTTGTCGGATTCCTTTGAGCTTCTCCACCTCATCATCCTTTTCCTTCAACTCCACCTGAGCCTGTTTCAATTCTTCCTCCATCTTTGCCCACTTCTCTTCAACCAGGGTCGGAGCATTGTCACCTTGAACTTGAGCTGTACTTCCGTTTTCAGGACAAAGTTTGACTCCATGCGGAAGACTGCTGCTCTTCGAATGCCGCCGTGTTCCATCCACCGTATCTTCAGAGGACGTCGGCTTTGAGCCCGCGTTCCCCTCCGTACCGGAAGTCTCAATTCCGGTCTGAATCTCCTTGGGCGGATTCTGAATATTCTCATGCTCATTCGTCGTACCCGTAATAGAAATGGTAGGAATAGCTGGGAGCTCATTATTGTTGTTTTGGTAACTGTCCTTGTACTTGAGCGGAGAGGTAATTGAGATAGGGCTGAGATTACTGGCTGGACTGTCCGACGTGGCAGTGGCTGCCAATTCAGATCCGTCGCTTTCTCCTGTATTCGTCCCTTGTGCCATTTTGCTGTAGAAAGACGCCTAAACTCACTATTGTTCCAAATACTGGTGTTCGATTCACTTTAAACCAGGAGAAACTATTATTTACTCCCGAGATGCATTTGACTGGATGAGCTGGAAACAGGATGTGTCTTCTGGTTTACCAAGACCGATAGCACTTATTATTATTACTCAACCCAAGAACCGTGGAGACGACGACTGAGTGGAACAAGAGGGAGTTCTGTCTTTATAATCCTTCCCGTCAAACCCGAACGAGTCCTTCCTGAGAAGAAAAACAAAATAAGAATAGGAAACCCTCTGTTTTCTGTTCTGTCCTTTGAAGGGCTTATTACTCAAAATAACAGATATGGAACCTTGACTCATCCGTCTCGGGGTCGAAACGAAGAAAAAAGACACTCGGTAGGGAGAAAGGGTTAATAATTAGTTGAGATTCAGATTATAAAAAGCTCTAGAAAAAATGAGTCATCGTAAATGTCAGTAATGCTCAAAGAACGCTTTGTCTGACCTTTCATTTCCTATTTTAGTAACGACTATGCTCCAGTTTTGCTCCAATAATATTTCCATTCCGAAAATATATGATGCGGGATATGTCGTCTTACAATTTTCGTGGTTAACAGAGACCTGAATGGAGTTTGATGTGTTTTTCATGAACTGGACGATTTTCTTTGTAGTAAGTAGGATGTGTACTTAACCGTTTGGCAATGCCATGAAATTACTCCTATTCCTATCGTCTCATAATTTATCGATAGAGCATTATCGTACTCCACAGTATTGAATTGAATTATCCAGATCATACGCAGTTATATTGATCTCAAATTCGTTGTTCCACTATGGAACAATTCTCACAATTCAATGCAACAACAATTCGTAGCGGGACATTTCTTAGTCTTCCAATTTGATTTGGCGACATTTTGGAGTTTGCCCGATGATTCAAGGTGACAATAATTCATTGCGCGACAATTTAACGGGATAATTCATAGCGTAACAATTAGATTCAGTGACAATTTGTGTCTGCGCGGCGATTCGGGTTGGCGACAATGCGCAGCGCGACAATTCGAGTTGGCAACAATTCCTAGCGGAACGATTCATTGCACGAAAATTCGTAGCGGAACAGTTGATAGCACGAAATTTCGAGACGGCGATAGATCGTAGCGGAACAATTCATAGGACGACGTATCGTACAAAATTCATAGCAAGGACAATTTCATAGCAGACGACAGCATTTGGAGCAGTACAACTTATCGTCACAAAAATTCGTGATTTAAGTGCTGACCCATCATACTAATAACAAAAGCTTATATTTAAAATCGTAATTACTTTATTCATCCTTTTTTTAACAAAAATAAGCATGTAAGTATTAATGAAGAATTTTTGAAACGTTGAGATGAAACAAAATACAATTCAATACTTATTTCAGCGTCAATTTTAATGTAGCTTCAGTACAGCATCCAGCGTGAATTCGATGGACTCCAAATTCTGGCTGCTTCGCACTTTGCATGCTAAATGTTGTCTCTATTGAATCCACCTGTACGGATGCTCTCTCTACAAGTTTTACCGTTAAGAATTGTCATGCAACCGATGACAGAAAGCAATAACACAACATTGCAACAGAAGCAACTAAGTATGTAAATCCAAACACAGTGTGACGTATATTGAGGATTGATGGAGTCTGACACGTCTGACACGTTGGTTGGGTCAGAGCAGAGGCGTTTCTTGATTTATAATAAACATCACGAAGATATCGCCATCGGCGTGATCATGATCATGAAGATCTATGAAAAACGTGACATACGTTCGCTATAAGACATTATTGCACGGTAATGCAAAGTGAAGCCAGAGAAATGCGAATTCTTCCTATCCTTATAAAAATGCCTTCCAGTGCAAGCAGAAGGCTAATTAAGTTTCACGTCAAATTAAATCCACTTTAATTGGACAAGTTGAACGTAATAAAATGGACTTTGTACCGAATATGCTAACGTTTTCACTTTGAATTTGGTTTCACCCAGGTTTCACCTGACTAGGCATTCTGGCTCAATTAACGCATATTTAGCAGAATACCATACAAGTTAATCGAAGGAAATGTCTCTCCAAATTTTGCATGCGTGCTGATCAAATTCCGTGCAAATACATTCATGCATGTATTGAGAGTTGTGAATTATTTTCTAATAAGGAAAATGTTTCTCATTCCTCATTCCAGGTTTAAGAATTCATATGTTAAGCAGGCAGAGTTAAGGTGTAAGATGGTCTAGTCAGGTGTTCATGGGAAGCCCCACAAAACAAGTACCTAGTTAGTGTATCATATCTCCAATCTAAGTGTTAATTAGGTGAAATATGCCGGCGATTTCTTGGAAGACTCATATTCCATAGTGTTTCAGTACTTGTATAAGTATTACAGAAGGAGAAACTACTAACATTATACCTTAGCTAAGGTCTACGGTAAACAGCTTTAGCCATTCAGCATATGCTAAGGTTGCATATTCCATGAATTTTTACTCAACAACTCATAAGGCAAACACTGGGCTGGATTCTGACGAACACATTTACATGTTTTCAGCTTCTACGCACACAACGATTGCAATGATGGATGCAAACTAATTATTTAATTGCTAATTTCTGTGTAGTTATTGTATGCTAACAAAGTTAGTCGTTGCAGAATTCAATTTCGAAGTATCTGTAGCCTAAGGAGGACTTTCAAAATAATTTGTGTGAATACGCTAGCACCACCGCGCGTAATTAGAAATCAGAACCCGGGAAATTAATTAAATCTTTTGAATTTGCTTTTCTTCAAGTACAGCAGCCTTTGATTCCACAGTAATGATAACCTAGGGAAAATGTTGTGTTTTAATTTCATCTCAACCCGTTTGTTTTTTTAAATTTAAATTCAAACCGATAATTGTAGGAAATGTTTTACCCAAACAAATCGAATTAAAATACCTACTCATTTAATAGTAACTGGTAACGAATTCGCCAGTTCACAGAAATACAATTAAACCTAAAAAATGAAGCCGAGATCTGCTGTGATCGTCACAACATTCTTCATTTCCAATGTTCGCAACGGCGAAAGTTTTGCCCAAAACAATCAAAATCTCAGAAGCGTTACAAAATATGTTCCTAAAATTCGATATCGAATTTTCCAACCACAAATGAATTTTAAAATGTCCAAATATTGCAGAAACACAAAGCGAAGAACCTCACAACTCATAATCCTGCTTCGTGCCCGACGCCCCAACTGCTTACAGGTTGTGTGTTATTGAGGAAGGCCTCCAAGAAAGGGTTTAGGAGCTGTACGATTTGTGCTGAAACAACACATAATTCGAGTATTTTAAAAAGTTGTAACTTTTCAGTGTGATGTGTGATTTACAATGTATTTTGAACATAGTTTGAATGTTAATGCTAAAGAGCCGAAAATAGAACATTTAGTTTAGTCCAAATGAATTGTAGATGTGCCTTACCCAGACTAAACACAAGACGCCGATTTCAGTACAACAACAACGCAACTGTTGAATGTACTTTGCACCTGTTCGATCTCGATGCACTTGCTACTCAATACTCAACCAGCCACCTTGCTGCTTCTCCGGATAATTACCAGATCACCATCTGCATCTTCCTTCAACTGGAAGGCCCTGGTATCTGCATGGAATTGTACCAGAGGAAGGAGTTGGCAGTAATTACGTATTGTATTCTGATAGGAGTGCATCAGGTCATTCAGGACAAAAAAAGCTACAACGTGAAACAATGGGAGCTCATTTTTTTATGTACTTTTCTGCGAAGCGGTGGACTTGACGAATGTAAGCAAAAGCAATAATAATTTAATTGGCTATGAAATAATCCTAACATTATTGGGCTCTGATGGCTACAAGAAAGAGTCACGTCTCTCCAATTTGTACGCGTCAAGCCTACTGGGGATTGGCATAGGAATTCATACACTATTCTTAGTTTCAATGCGTATGGGTTCATATAATGTTCAGTGTTTACAAGAAGGCGTGAACAATAATATAATGTCCTCGGCTGGCTTATTGGAAATGACAAGACAATACAACAGAATCAAGTACGCACATAATACCCATCAATAGCAACTTGATTTGAGCACATCGAAATAAATAGCAATGAACCACAGAAAATAGAGAATAGTAAAAAACATGTAAGTAATTAAGTAAAGTCCTGAGGTGCAGGTGCCAACTCGTTAACTCCCCCAATGCACGAGCATGTACGTATTTATGTAGGAAACCAAAATGCAGCATAAAATTCTAATAAAAGCTGAACATCGCGGGTGATTTATTGCATGTAAAAGCAACGTAACTAACTTTACCAGGTGGATGGTCTCATAATTCAGGTTTTGTGCAAAGGCAAACCTTGAGCCGAGTATTATGTTGCATGCAGTTTATGGACTAACATGTTTTACCTTCCGCCCTGCATTCCATTCCACCCCGTGCAAAAATTCAGGTTCATGCAACTCGAATTCCAAGTATATCAAACCAATATCAAAATTATATGCACTTCTAACGATACCATCATCATTCATCATCCATCCTACCACACAGGCACGAAATTTAACGGTATTAACACTTTTTCTTGCCAGTACGTAACAATATGTGACTACAGAAATGAGACAACCGCATTCCTCCCACTTAACAACGAGCTTCAGCCCGGCCTCAGAGTAAATACATGGGGATTTAACCACTTTAGACCAGTTTTTTTGTCAAAAATTGAGTACATATTTAATAATGGGACACGACGGACAGTAGGACAATGGACATGTGAGCAAAAAACCTTGGAATTCTTGATTGTCGGAATATTTTACAAATTGCTATGGAAATCAACATAAATTCGAATATCCTTCAAAAGGCACTCATCCGTATGGATTCAGATTACATGCGATTTTCAAATACAATTTAAAGCAGGAATTGTTGCGAATTATTAATTTTAATTAATTGATCCAATATAATTTTAATCCAATTCACTGATTAATTAATTAATTCATTGGTCCTGTGAAATGGAAGGTGAGAATCAACAGTGGAAGATACAACAAAACGAGTACTTTTATTAATTTTTTGAAACTGTAATTCGTTTTAATGTACATATAAGTAGTTAAACTTTGAGATTTTGTATTTAAACGTTCCACTCACAAAGGGGAAAATTACGAAGAAGTATTTTCATGACTTTTTTTTTAAATTTCAAATTATGCGTATAATCAATCTAAATTATCTATAATCTTAAATTCCGAAATATTGATCCAAAATTGAACATAATTTAAACGTGAAAGGTAATATTTAATAGGAATTTGGGCATTTCACAAACTTTCTGCTTGGATTAATCTTCAAAAGCTAATTGGAACATAACGCTTTAAAAGTGCATCATCCACACTTATTTACTAATTTTCAGCGTTTTGAAGGTCACTGTCCATCAGAAATCAAATTGGAGCGAAAGCGAAAAGCGAATGAACCATATGGACGTTTAAGGTGCTGAGCACTGAACCGCCAAAGTATAATTTGTTTTCCTATTAAATTACACGTAGCTTGAAACTTTTGGGGTTTAATTCGGAAAAGTATGTCAGTGGGAGAGATTCCAATAAATCATGGGCTAATTACGCATCCACAACATCCGAACACAATGGTTCCTGATGACAAATGCGAAATTACACCGTGTGAAACACAAAAGAGTCAACCGTTTAGAAAAAGTGACAAAAAAATTCGTCGAACCTTGCTGCTCATCCGTGTTCTACATATTATTCGATTCAAATGTTTTCTAACCTGAGCTTCCTACAATCTAAAATAGTGTAAACATGTTTTTGAGCGTCTCGGGTTCCAAACTGTGTGCTAATTCTCAATTGTCACCTCGTAAATAAATGGGTATGGCAGTGACAGTGGCGTTTCCTTTTTACTGAATGCATTTCGCACCTCTGTAGTATCACGTGCTCAATGCAATTCAAGAAGCCCTTTCACTTTAGTCTTACAATTAAATTAAAATCCGAAAGTTTAGCAGCTCAGGCTTTCTTCTTAAATTTCTAACCCAGACAGATACAAGCCAAAATGGAAATTTAAATAGACGGTTAGAAAAGAATAGAATTTCGAGTTCAATGTTATGACGAGCTGGGTCAGACAGAGACACAATAGCCAATTTGCACTTCACACCTACACTGATTTTATGCTATTCGGAGCATCAGAGTTAGGCTTTGAGTTTTAGTTTGTTCTTTTTCTACATATACGAAATAAGACCAAAATGTTCTACGTTTAAGAGGTTTGTAGATTTTGTATGCATTGTGCAAAGATTTCCTATTAATTTTGTGTCATATTTCGATTTAAAAATAACCCTTAAATTAACGTTTCACACGGTAGGTACCTGAAGAAGTTGGTACTTACTCTCAAATGGAATCAAATAATAATTTTTCTAGTCCTAATTTTAAAGTGTAGAAAAAATATTACCAATTTGGTATCAATATTCGATTCGATAAACGGAAAATTAAGAATTAATATTTGTTCACAGCAAAGAGTTGAATGTCGAGTATTTTTTATAAATCACTATTGTATTCTCTATTCGAGCTGCATGAATCGCCATATTTTAAACGCGTTTTAATTCACATTTTGCCTGCATTTTAAATCCAGTAAATACCATTTAGCGAGAGAAAAATTATCTCACCTAGAGTATTTGTTCATCCCGGTTTGTGTGTTTTATTATTCTGACACGAGACTGTAATATTATCATCAGTCGATGTCGATTACCAGGAAACAAAAGCCTAGAATTAATTTCCTATCTTGATCTGTTATGCGCATAATAATAATAATAGAACTGGTGACAGTTGACGCTGACGTCAATCATGCAGTATTCAACGAGGTAAAGGCGAACAAATTGACGATTTTCATACATTGAGAGACTTTAACTGCTGATTTAATTTGCATGAGTTCAGTAAGTTTCAGTTCATGACATGACTAATTCCAGTCTGGAGCCACCGCTCACCACAGTCAAAACACGGGTTCAAGCTTAAAGGGCTCATGATCATGACTCATGACTCATGATTGTTGTTTGAATTCCGCTAATTCAGTTTCAGTTCAATAAATATAGTACGTAGTACGTGCAGAGTGACATATTTACTTGTCACAATTTCTGATGCAAAACAAGAAAACAAGGAATCAGGTTCTTTAAATGGTGTTGTTGCAAATAGTATAAGATGTGAGGAAATTCCAGTCGTGCATAAATTAGACTGAACATGAGGTACCTGTTCCTGCAAGGCAGGTTAATAGCACTAAAACATTCTGAGAAGGGCTTATTGTTGTTTTTATGCACATCTGCTCTTGGGAAGGCGTCATATTTACCGGAATTTGATGTCGGCTAGCTGAAGCGTTATTCCGCTTTCCGCTGTGCTGAGGCATAAGTATAATTATGTTGTCATAAGCTAGCGCATAAATGCTATATTTCGTAAGAATATCGTGTTAAGCAGGTATGCTCTATGGTGCACAGAGCCACAGGTGTTATACTTACCAAAATAGTGTCAATATCAAAGTTATTAAATATTCAGGAATGTCGCACCCCGTCCCGTTGTCACAAGTAACGAACCGTAAACAATTTTCAATGCACTTGCAGAAATTATGAACGAGGCTTGGTTCACTAAACCATACCGTGTAAAATATCAAATCAGACAGTTTGCTTTCACACCAAAAAAAAAAAGAAATCGTGAATCCAATTGGTGAATAGAAATTTCGTTGGGCACACAAACGCTAGGCGAAGGAATGTCTTATTTCTCGCCACGCGGAACACCACAAGAGCACATCAGTCACTCTGCACTGCACTGGCTCAGTCCGTGCAGATAACTGAGTGGCAGAAACTGCAGGCGAGTAATTTATTCGCAACAATCTCATCAAGCCAAGACAGGCCAGAACTGAGCAGAGCTCCTAAATTACGTTGAATTTGAAGCTATAAGATAAGCCAAGCCAAGCCAAGCCAAGCCAGTCAGCAGCAGCCCAGTGTAAAGGGTTAGAACTAGAAGAAAGTAGGTCTTATTGTGCATCTCGATCTCGACTGTAAAATAAGACAGACAAAAAATAAGGCCTCTGGTCTATCTCTTCCATTTACGTACTTATACCTTTGCATATAAGTACCAAGTGTTGGTCTGTCGATGTCGATTACTTGGCTTCCATGATGGGCAGGGAACAAATTCTTATGCGAAACATATTATTTTCGGGGGTTAGCTGCATACTTTTAAACTTAAGATCTCAACGATTCACCCCGGCCTGGTTAAAATAACCAAATTTTAAATTGCATTTATTTTGTATATTTGTGGGACAATACTGTACAAATATTTGCATGGTGTTTTGACGTTTTTCAGATTTTCATGCACATTTTGCAGTTTTTTAACATGTTTTTGCACTATTATTTCGACATTTCTTGACGTTTTTTCTATTTTATTAGTTTTTCATTCAAGAATTTTCACCGGTGTTTAGTGTTTTGGAAGATTTTGTTTTTTGTAATTTCAAATCGTGTCGCGGCTTGATTTTCTTATACATATTTTTCGGCATTTTATTACGTTTTTACAATGTGGCGAACTTAATCTTCTATCAAGCATTTATTTTTTCGAAATATTTTCTAGGATACTTCGGCATTTTCATGGCATATTTTGGTGCATAGTTAGACTGTTTTTAGTGCATGTGACTATTTTATTAATGATGGGAATGACGAAAGTAAAATCATAAGTGGAAACTAGCTTGGTTTAAATCTGTTAACAGCATCCAACATGGGTTTCGTCTGCTCTGTCTAACTAACTATGTTTAGCCATGAATGGTGATTGATGATTGGTCCCTCGAACCATTTTTCCTGCAACAGCACTTGTGCGAGTTATAATATATAATCCAAAAAAACAAACTCTGTTACTAAAAATGCCAATTTAAACGTACATGCATAAATGAACCCACTTCCTTTCATTTCGAATCGAGTTCCATTGTACGCTGTCATTGTACGAATTTAAATAGTAAATGCCCCATGTGTAGTTAACTTTAAGCTCTCCTGTCACGTAGAGTATTATAAAAAAATATTACAATGAAATAATTAATTCACCATTCACCTGTTCGGCTGAGACAAGATTAGGTGATGCAGCTCTTATTAGAGAGTGGCTTCAAAAGGCTCAAGATGCTAAAAACTCACTGTTTCACATGGATAATAAATGGCAACAGATGTGCTCGAAACCACCGACGAGGTACTACGTACATGTGCTATCTGTTAGAAACCGGTGAGATGGCAGTGGTACATTGAGTACCCATGCAAAAAAATGGGGATTATCTCTACGTCAGTCAAACAAACCTTGGACTGAACCAGGTGCGAGCTGTTTACTTTGGTTAACAAAATACGCAAATATATCATAATATAAATAAGTGGCTACAAATGAAATTAGTTGTGCATACAAGGGACTTTACGGCGTTATACCTCTCATGACCTATATAGAAATCAATTATTGGAGAAAGGCTTACCTAGGCCCGAATGCTACGCCACTCAATCCTATGAGACTGAAACACAGGAGGTCACTGAGCTAATAGCAAACAATTATCAGCATACCAATAAAACTCGTTCCATGCATTTAACCAACACCCTCAGGCGTCATTCTGGTATCATTTCATTACATGCCCGTTACTTTACTGGGCATGGGCATGGGCAGGGATAAACCCTGTGCGATAAATATAACCCTTTTGTTCCATTAAAATAAAGCCACGCCACTTCCGTCCTGCCTCTCCGTATATAAAAAAAAATATATGGCTTAACCAAAACTCTGTTCGATTAAATCCAAAAAAAGAGGTAAAAATTTAGTCCAATTTTCTATGACACGTCCAATTAAGTTGGCTTTATTATCGTCGTCTGTAGTTATTTCCATGTGCACAGCTAAAAATGTTTCTAACATTGGCAAAAACAAGGTTAGACTTCGCCGATGCCAAACATAGAAAATCCAAATAAAAAATGAAGAATATTCCTGTTGAAATACTTTACTACAGTTAGACTAACGTTATCATACTCATAAAAGTACAACATACCTCAGAATTGTTAGTTTCGTTCCGCCAAGTAAATCCCAGCTCAGGATACGATACGAACAGCAAACGGATTTGTAATAAAGATCACTAGCTTCTCCGAATAAACTGTCAACGTACGTCAACGTCAACCAATATCAGAATTTCCTTAGCATGCGTGGGTTCAGTTCACTCACAAGCACGAACTTCTTTGCACAAAACATTAAATGTGTATTGCACTTTTCTGTCAACGCAAATTCTTTTCAAAGTCATTTAAATTGAGTACAGCTTTGTCTTGTGCAATTCCTGATGATGAGATTGAGTCAGTTCCAATTAAAGTTAGTGAAACCTGAATTGGAGACACGAGGACTGACTGGTGGAAGTGTGAAGTCGAACTACGCCTTGTAGAGTTGCTTATTATCTAAATTGACGTAGGCTTGCCTAATGCCTAACTAGTTGGAATTAAAATAAATAACTGAACCATCAAGTGCGGAATCCCGTGTGAAGCCAGTTCTGGTCTGGGATTCTTCTGGGATGAATACAACTCTGCTCTTCCCACAATCTGTGTCTATATATCCCTTCTCGTCCCTCGACGCAGTCTTCCTCTGTATAACTTCTGCCGTCTTCCATTTATTCAGCATGAAGGAAGGCGGAGAATACATTTTTTGATTGGGGTAACTCTCAGGCTGAAGGAAGATGCGCTATGGTCTTTGGTATGGTTGGGAAGATGAAAGGCTCTTCTGCACAAAAATGAGATCCCTACAGGGAAGGATTCTGTGCATTTCGGATTCGGATTTTTATCAAAGCCTGTCTAACATGATATACGAGAGCCGCATAAAAGGGACTTGGGGATTGGGACTTTGGGACTTCAGCGAAATAATTATTTGGAACAGATTTATCATTATCAGGATCAGAGAAATGAATCCAGTTTCCGAGCATATTCTTTATAATATTTTCGAGAAACTGTGTATATTATCAATTCTATGCATCCGAGTATATTCTGCCCTACAACAACTTTTACCAGTGATTAATGCCCTGGGAGCGTAATTTTGTATACACAATTCAATTTTTCCTAATTCTGGATACCGAAGATTTAAATTGTTGATGACTTCCGCAACAAACAATGCATTGTGACCCGACTGTTTTACTGTAGGAAAGTAAAACATTGCTAAATGGGTCATTCGAAATAATATTGTAACGGGCCCTAAGACATGATGGTGATTGATCAGGTGTAAAAGAGATGACTACATTACATACTACATATAGACAAGCACAACACTACCACCGATTGTAGCCCGATTAATTAAGCGTTCAAAATTGGGAGATTCTAAACAGGATCAGTGATACTATCACTGACAAATGGGTTAGCTAGTTCAAATATATTTTTGTTGGAAGTTGGAAGAATGAGTTTTCATTTTTCTAAGGGTTCTATCCATGTAAACTATTTTTCAGAAAAGATCGTGATTTAGTTTTTTCCCTTCATTTGATTTATAAAATATACGTTTAATTGTTTTACTTAGGAAGGTTCCCCATAATAACCGCCACATTAAAAACGGCGACGTTAAAAACCGCGAATGAAACACCCTTTAATTCGCGGCTTCTAAGATCGCGATTTTAAATGTTGTGGTTGTCATGGGCTACTTTTAGGAATTCTGTAAGAAACCTTCATGGGAGGAGATTTTAATACCGACTGAATATTCTTTGCTTCTGTTGAGAAGTTCTAATTAGCTTACTTATAGCGGCTGATCAAAAAATATAATGGCTGACAAAAACATTTAGCTGACGGAAGAATTGAATGTTTTCTCGGATGCTTATGGCAGAAACGAACCTCATTTCACTGACAGTAATTACCTCAACTCAGACATATTTCGGAAGATATTTAAAATTCTCGTATATTATCCATCCTGTTTAAGGGATCTGTTTAGGTTAAGACGGGAAAATTCTGATAAAAATGAAGAAAAATTGAGGAAATCAAGATTCAAGAATCCGACGAAAAACTAATTATTACGTTAGACCTAACTCGACCCTAAGATAAAAACACGTTAAAACAATATGTTCATAAACATCAGCGAAATAGGTCAGGATTTTGCTGTGAATCATTCATTGTACTTATCACGAGAAAGGATCTTCGTGCTCTTTTCTTATTCGAAAGTAGATTCACAAAACTCATAATTCAGATCCAAGAATTTTTACCGATTAAAATTGACGCACAATTATTATGATCAAAGTCCGGAAAAGAAAGTTCGTAAAAAGCGCGTTTTAAGATCTTAAAAAGTCCTTAAAAACAGCGAAAAAAAGTT